>UZAN01040537.1:2242-38453 GCA_900618425.1 Echinostoma caproni
GACCCTAACAGCTCCTTATTTCACGCTTTATTTGCTGTATTCACGATGAACTTCCCCTTTGAAGTCTAGTTATGTTTCATCATGTACTGGATTGGTTACAGTTAGGGTAGGCCAAGGGTTAAGGTCATACACTTTTGGACACAAGGTTGGTTCGTTGTGAGCGATCGATAATGCCATGAGTCGCCTTAGTCGGTGTTTGTTGCGATTACGCAACAAAATCGAGAAAACGTTCGCAAGGTTTGCCTGGTAATCGACTTCAATCAAGTAGCATTCGATGGCTGAGGTCGGTCCACGTGATCCACTCAGAATCTACATGTGTAGGAAATGTCATTGATTCACGCACGTACTTAGAGATGTGTTCGCAGTGATCAGTCGAGCTACCAATATATGCTTCGTTGAAGCTGCAACAAAAGGCGTAAATGCAATAGACAGTAAACTGGACGGAGTGGCGATCTTTGGAAAGTTCAAGTTCGTCCTTCAAAGTATCTCCTGAACAGATGCGTCTTGCTGTCTGCAGCAGACTGAGTATGAGGTTACGTTTTTGATAGAGTGGGACGAAGCTAGTTAGGAGAACCTTACTAGAAAATGGTTATCCTGAGAAGTTTATCGACCAACATTGGACTGAACAGAATAAGCCAACAAAATTACCAAGAGCGGAGAAGAAAAATGCTTTTTTTTTTATAAAACTTCCATTCTAAGGTGATGACGCCACTGAGAGGGTCAGTAGAGTTTTATCCTCTGCAGTAAAATCTACATTCAATGCCGCACAGCTAAGATGTGTGTTCTCTACGTCACCAAACATCCGATGCTATATCAAAGATAAACTGCCTATGTTGATCTCATCTACGACTCAGGCCTTTTAAAAAAGATTATTTAAAGGTTTCAGATACACTGATACACCGGCATGTGGATATCTGGCACGAATGACGACCATTAACATCTTTCACAAGTAGGTTATATAGTGTCTCTTTATAAGAATGTGGAACTTTCTTATTTACACTAGGATTACACATCCGGGATATAGGGTGAAATAGAGGTGAATTATAAAATATCATTTTAGAAGTGCCCAGCTCAGACTGAGGCTGCAAAGATAAAAATAGGTCAGACTAAAAGACAAAAAATCTGTAATGCGCGCAATGTAATTGCAAGCCCACCTCCAGAGTCACGTGAACTATGATCACTATCGGCTTTTCAGTTAAGCAGAAACAATTTTCTTATGTGTAAGTACTCTTGCGTACTATTGAACCAGGTTTCGCAGGAGTATTCAATTGCATCCGGTTTGAGATCCGCCACAGTGCACAACACCCATTCAAGTCGAAGCTCTTACTCTAAAGCATATGGTTCAAACAGCATAGATAAACGTGATTTGATACTGTAGCACAGAAATAATCGGGATCAAGCTAAATTTTAATTAATGTCCAAACAACTGATCGTAAGCACTTCAGTAAATAGAATTGGGTGGCACTAATCCGTATATGTGCAAGTTAGTCACACAAACCAATCGCAATAAACAGAAGGCTTGAGTACCTCTCGCACAGCAAAATTCGCTTTAAGAAGCTTGCCAGTTCGATTAATCCTCCAATTTTATGTACCGCGGGTTCCTTTCACAAGTGTTAAGTTAACCCTACCAGGTGACTTCACCAGCTTGCAGAAGGCTGCCATTAAAAAGCTATTTTTCTTAAAGAATCATGGAGCTTTATTTCACTCCCTTATAGAATTATGTATTAGAGAATAGAATCAACAAGTCGTTTCTCAGAGGAGTACCATTGGATCCTCATTGTTTACTGGTCTTTGTGATCACGGACCTCGCCCCTCTACTGTACGCCATACTTGTGTTGAAAGAAATCCTGATAAAATGTATTGTAACTATACATAGTGTAGACTAGGTTATCTTTTCGAATCCGTGAGGCCTTAGTTAACTTAACTTAACTTAACTTAAATTATTCTGTTGTATCTTTAGTATTTTGCTTCTATCCCGATGAACCATTGCATAGTTAAGATTTTCTCGTCTGTCGGGTGCGATACGGTGTAAATCTAGAAGGAGATTCGAGGTGGTTTCCTCATAGTTTACACAATAATAATTAAATGTTTTCTTTGTCATTCTTTTGCATTTTTGTCAAATATATAAGTGATAGTGTGCACAATGTTTAGGAAGTTAGAAACAATCAATCAGGGGCTGCTGTGTGGTACAATGAAATGTGACCAGTTAGGCGGCGCTGGTGGGATTTAACAGGACCTGCAGGCAGTTGAGTTGGTGAGCTTGACCGCTTAATAGCTGCAACAGTGAGATAACCCTACTTGCATATGGTTACGCTTAGACAATCCACTTCCAAAGAATCTTTTTTGTTCTTGGTATTTATGTGGTATTTATTTATGTTCACCATCATCCTTCATTATTACTCTACTACCTTTTCGTAGTAATCAGAATAGTACCAAATTTAGGAGTACGAGAACCCGTACTGTACTGCTCAGAACTGAATTGGCTCCAACCCGAAATGCGGATACCAATGAAATACACGAGGAATTGATAGCAGCAAATGCTTATGTTCATTGATGGAAATAGATCACGTTTTATAGAATGTAATAGTCCATGTGATTGGTTGAACGAGCATCCTCCAATCACGTAACCGTTTGCACCGACGTATCATATGTACTAACTCGGATGTCATGTTCGCCCTGTGTACAATTGGTCGAGCTTCCTGAACGGTGATTGGATGACATAAAACTGTACCTGGTCGCGCAAGGATTGCGGTCACGAAAGTCTGGATCACCACACTTTTCTAGTTTGCTTAAGAACAATTCCCTTTCGTGACCTAGCTGTCGTTATACACGTTCCACTCATTCATCACTACGTTAGGTGAGCTTTGTGTTCCGTCTTGTGTCAAAGATATATTCACAGTGTCCTCATTGACCAATCAAATGCTATTCATTCTAAGTAATTTGGGTAATCTTCTCATTTATCAAGCGGATTCACCTTTCGACATATTCATAATAGAACCGAAGCATATAACGTTATTCTGTTTCATTTTAGTTCATATTCTCACAGAGAAAAAAAGCATTTACTAGGTTTTTCTGCAGAAGACACTTTACGAATTTAATTTTCGTTGTCCATATACCTGACGTATTTTTTCCAGCTGGAATGCATTCATAAGAGTTTACAGAAATCTGAAAGAAGACATACACAAGTGACATAAAACACTACCAGTAAACTACTGGTAATAATANAATCGCCTATGGTACTGATAATAGCTGAGTTTTTCAGTTATTTTTTTCTGTGTGCTTAGGTTTCGCTTTTGTAAAACAATTACATAAATTGGGTGAGATTTGATACAAGTATTCAAATTGAGTGAACTTGCGCTAATTTGTTATTTCACTGGGGCTGATTTCGGAGATCAAATCATCAACTAAGGTTTGCAGCATCTAGTTTAACTCCTCAACTGTTTTTGTTAGCAAACAGAACACCACATCCTGTTTCATCTCTTTCGGTGCAGTGGACTAGCAAACTTTAATTCGGCATTAAGTTTATGTTTGAATGTTTGTGGAAGGAATTCTTTGGGCCAGAATGATTTCTTTCCATGGTCTCTTCAGTTAGTTTCAGAAGAGTAATACGCACACACACTACTCACGGGCCAGTTCTTGTTTGGTGAATACGCTTGAATTTAGCAAAAATAATACCATGTACATGAAACAGCGAGAAGATTTAGTGGTCACTGCCTAAACCATTCTTTTTACTGACCACTGTCAATGAATATAAATTCTTGTGACTCATGTCGGGGAATCAATTGAATCGAGATCATTTCAGACCATTTTAATGAATTCTAGCCTGATGACTCGAACGTTCTTATAGCAGAACACAAATTTCACCATAATGAAACCATCTCAGATTCTAGTCGATGTGAATTTACAGACACCAGGCTGAGTGTAAAACTGTTCCCGAAGATTTGGCTCCTTTTCACATGTTTTTAGCATTTTTATATTCAACGATTATTGGAATAGTTGCCGGAAAAGAGTATATATTATCTATTTCATCCTGGATGAATTCATGCAGGCAAACACTCCGGGTGTTGATTATATACCATGTTGGTCAGAGGTTCGAATTTGGGCTCCCAAGTCAACGTTTCACAAACTAAATCACAACAGGGACATAGAATGTTTGCGTCACTGATGGTTCCCGACAAATACGAAACAGATGTCCAGTGCATGTTTACGACGATTACACAAAACTCCACCATCACAAAGTAATTTTATACGGCTTTTGACATCTAAAGTCGGATATTCTCAGGTGTACAGTGGGAATCATTGTTAAGCGAATAAATAAGTCCGGACCGGAAAGGTGTTCCTCACGTTAAGGTTATTGAGAAATAACCTTGATAAAAATAATATGCTTTTGCCATTTTGTGTTCTACAAATTTGCTAAATTCAGGTGAATAGAAATGATTTATTCTCCATCCATTTTCTCTTTGTTGAAATCGAATGTCTTTCAATATCTGCTTGAAATCGGATAGTTGACAAAGAAATCAGCAACTTTGCGCAAATGCACTCTGAGGTGAATCAGGTGGCGATTGCTCGTGAAGTAGAAAGTTACCATGCTCACAAATTCTCTGCAGTCTGTTTTACCATGAGCAGACAATTTAATATACGTGATGATATAGAACCAAGGTGGAACATTAATATCAAGAGAGAAGTTGGCTTAGATGAGGACTACTACTCCGGAGTCGCAGCCTTAATCCTATCCATTGGCATCAATTGTCTGCACATCAATCTCTCTCTGTTTCTTTCAGTCGTGAGTCGTTCTTTTGCCTTGAGATGCTATATCCCAGGACCGCCTCAACAACCGATAAGAAGATATGAGAACTGGAGAAGAACGCTTCATTCGAACAACAGGCGATGATATTAGTCTAGTGACAAGGCATTAGGAGACTTAACACTTACCACAAAGAATAAACAATCACTATCAAGAGAATGTTTTACGGAACAATTCTCGAGAGTTGGTTTCAATATAATATCAGTTGAGGAAGTAACTATGATTTAAACGCAAAGGCCAAATCTGTTGAAAAATGTATTTAAAATATACTACTTGACCCTACAGCGAGATGGTATAGTTATGTAACAAGATCGGCAAATACACTGAGAAGTCTAATATTATATTTCAATAGAACATAACTAAATTGCCAGTGTAACTTCAATTAAGAGTAAAGAGGAGTACTACATCATCAATATATTTAACTTTAAACTCACAGGACCGTTTTTGGTTAAACTTATAAAAATTAATTCTAAAGCTAAAGTTGGAAAAGAGACCATATGGGTACGTCTTACTGTCTCTGTAAAAATTAAAAATATCAGAAAATTTATGGGTAAATTTCACCTAATCAATGATTCTTGCACGCACTCAGATTGTAAACAAAAAGAACTGATGGAACTTCACTTAGGATGAACCAGTGGAACGGCTAATTCGTTGTGGTTTTGGTTGTGATGAGGTCCTCATGGAGGAACTTGCACACATAGACACATGTTTCGAAAGCGATGACTTCAGATCACTGCAAGATGGCAAATACTTCCGACTGGGAGATTTTGCCCAGTTTCTCAAAGTCCTGATTATAAACATTTACAAATTACAGCTACACCGGAGACCTCATTCTCATGATCCAGTTTGATTCGGTTTGTTAGGCAGCTACTTTCAAGATCTGCACGGTTCTTGAAACTGATTCTCTTCTCTGCAGCCGTTTACTCAGGTGTGCTTTAGTCAGCCCATCCTTGATCAGTCTGAACCTTTGTTTCCTCCCAATTGCATCACATATGCAGACAACTGAACTGTGTCATCACCACACAGCCTGTATTCTCTCCTGATGTCGATTGTTCTCAATCCGGTTTGTGTCTGTGAGACGCTGATAAATTTCGTTTGCTCGTTTTGTGACTGAAGAATTGGACAACTGTGAATTCACACGTTAATTTGTTTTTAACTTGATTTCGCAGCCTGCACGCGACTAAATCCTCACTATACTAAATTTGAGAGTTACAAAACACTGCTTGTGTGATCCGTTCAAGTGAAGTTTGGGGCTTCGTAATTTCGATTTCCAAATAGTTATCACATTTCATCATTTTCTTTTTCCGCGTGAACTATCAGACGGTGGTAGTATGCTGCACGTCAAATCCCCCTACTAGTCCTAAACGGTGGCCCGAAGGCCCCCAACCGTCAGTTTGGAACATATCATTCTATTCAAACCCGGTTACACTTTCACGTGATGCAGTCCAGCATTGTATGAACAAAACCTGGAAGTCTATTATACTGTTTAGACAATACATTGTTTTTGTATTTCGATGGCCTATATATTTAGTGGTTCTTTTGAGATCATGTGATTCTCACAAAAGAGAAAATTTTCTGGCCTGTAATCGGAGTGTGAGACTGAGGGAAGTGAGGCCAGAGTATTACTAAGACGGATAGTGAGTAACGGAATCTATTGGTTCAACTGTGAATGTGGCTACAGAAGCCCGTGCAAAGGTGATGCTATCACTCTGTGCAATCTCGATCCGCCGATTAAGCCAACATGAATTTCGGTCGGAAAGGTACCTTTCTGCCTCATCTGTTGATAAAACGTCACCAAAAGCTACGTTTAAACCGGTTACTGAGGAGGCATTGGAGTGTCAAAAGATGAAAAGCGATTCCTCGAACAATCAATGAGCAGTTTCGTTATTCACGCAGGACCGTACGTTTTAGAAACATTTATAAGACTAATGAAAGTGACGTGAGGATAACTAAAATGCAGCACAGTAGAGGTTGAGTGCACTCTTGGAGTGTCATTTAGAGGGAAGTTCAAAGATAGATGGCGTTTTTGGACGGCATTATCAGTGGTTATGGTTACTGTGATGTTTGTTTGTCATTGAATCGTTATGTATAACACCCAATTTTACCCTGCAGCGTAGTTCTCATCCAACTCAACCGTTTACCAGTCGCCAATTCAGAGAAAGGAATAACTGGCTGTTCTTCAAGCGGTTTTCATTGATGGGTGGCTCAGTGACCCTACAGAACAAATCCATCTTCATGCTATTTTGATCTTTACTCGTTTGAATATATTAACTTTCGGATAATGCAGAATGTATCACACGGGGTTGATAAATAATTTACAACCGTGTATGTTGTTACATGGTAAAAATGATACCTGGTGAACCGAAGAAAGTTTACAGCTAGTTCTGACATCAACAGTGTTTAGTCTAAGCCATCGTCATGGCGGCAACTTCTGTCTTGTCAACTAGAAGTGCATAACATATATATATATATATATATAAATGCTATTCATTTTCATCACAGGGTAATTGAAATGCAAGAAATCGGGCTTTTCATTGGAGAATCTCAAAGTCGCTTTTATTTCTCTCGCTCGTTTCCTCTCTCTCTCTCTCTCTCTCTGTTTCTCTCTCCGTCCCTTGGTATCCATCTGTGGTCATCTTCATTTGCTACTGGGTCCAACTGCTTTTAAGAAAAATGCCGCATTTATTTCTTCATTTCACCCATTTTTTTCGTACCGGGCATCCTTAAGCAGGATTGTACGCATCATCTTTCTTATCCGATCTCGGTCGCACTGCAAGCTGCAATTTGACGAACTCTTCTCAGTCGCCTTTCACGCCCACTCGTGATTCCACCCACGCGTAAGTCATGCAAATGGCGGACTTGAAGGCTGAACGAAACAATTCAGACAAATTACACTCCAGGGTTAGAGTGAAAAGCGAAGGTATGTAGTCTATCAGAGAGCGGGAGCGTGAGGTGTGCGTTATCGGTCTCTATCTAACATTCCATATGGTTTCGATTCACAGTTACCTAAGTTTTATCGGTACACCTGAAAATGAGAGAACTAGTCAAAAATGAAATGTGTAACTGGCTAGTAGATTTTCATCGTGCAAATCTATCGGATGTCGATAAGTGCTACCCTTTATTACCAGAAATGCATCGGGATCAAACAATATCTGAATGATGTACCAAGTTAGAATGACCGAAATTTTTTCGTAATCTTACGTGTGCAATGTAGAATTTACTTTCAGGTAATAGAATCGACCATATTTTGAAACCTGTCAATGGGAATTTTAGTTGTGTAAAGATAGCGCAAAAAGAACTTCCGCACAGTCTCTCTTCATTTTTACATGCACATATGCATCTAAGAACCGGCTACAATACAGAAAGCGGTGGAGCAGAGTAGAAACAATCCTTTTTGACAAAGTATTGAAAATCGGTTCTCGTAGCTCGGATGAACTGAATTCTATTTCGCCTGCTCGGCGAACAGGCGAAATACAACAATCCTTTTTGTGTCGCGTAACCAATAGTAAGGTTGTTCAAATTGTTGTTTGGCAGATTTGAAGTTTTANGAGATTAAAAAAGTTCGGTAGCCTCGGTGGGTTTCGAACCCAAGCGTGGACGCCGCCTACGCCTTGTACGCGTACGTTCCACCAGCTGAGCTACGAGGCCACACCGATGGCACTGATTTCTTCACATTCGAATTACTCATCCAACTTACAGAGAGATATGGCAACCACCAGTTAGTAAGATTGTATAAAAGGTGGACAGAGCCAACCGAATACATAGAGGAATAGAGTCATTTCTTGCAGCCATTGTCCATCGGTGTATACCTTTATATTAGTATTATATTATACTACTAAACATCAATTTATACTTGTTTCCTTGTTGTGTAATCCGCATATTTTACATGCAGCCCAAGGCACTTGACAGCTGTTTCTTACTTGTTAGTATTTATCAATAGCACATGTTGCACGACCTAATTATTTATTACCATACAAGCGAAATTAGTCTCGTATCGGTTCTATTGCAAAACAGTTTTTAATTAATCTCATGGTTGTATAGTTACCGATAGAATTGAATCAGTCATTCGTCCATCTACACCAACCTTTGAAAAGAAAATACTGTTCATATGGGGGTTGTTTTTGCGACCTCAACATTCTACAATATATAGATGGTTTAGACTGATACGGGGTCCGTGATTTTGACAAAGAATTTGAGTACTCTTTTAACTTAACCACGTTTCGCAGTGTGCCGCATCCGGTGTATCTCCCCTACCCCTTGAAAAAATAATTAATAAGACACCGAAATGAAACTTATTGGATTGACCATCGTCTGATAAATAGATTCTTTAGGTTTTACTCTTCAGAGTCCAATGCTCTGCATCAATCGAATTTCACCATTCATTACCGAAAAGGGTTCAGTTTGAAGTGGAGAATACGTATCAAGTTGTTTTGAACTTTTCGAGACGGAATGGCTCTGACAAACAAACATTGCACACGTTTATTCTGTAATATACGTGAATAACTGTCCCCATTTTGATTTTCACGTGAACACTTCTCAGGGTGATTTTGTGGCTATTATTGGTTCACACGAATGTTGACCACTCATTCCTCTCCAGCCTCTGAGTGCTGTTCGTTCGGAGTCCACGAAGTTGTTTAAACTCAGAAGTTTTCTCTTACATACCAGTATGTATAGGTGTCGTATGTCTGACCAACTATCACTCATTGTGTGTCCCGTTTCTTGTACACTGAGTTCACGCACACACACACACACGCACAGGGATACGTACACGCACCTACACGTATGCTTCTGTACACACATACCGCCCCCCACAACCACGTGTGCAGAAGAATGGTCCATGGATAAAAGACCGACTGTATTGGCCCTGTCACTAGGGCGACAAAGTCCACCGTAGCATCGAGGCCACCCCATCGGACAATATGGAACGAGGAAACCAGTCGAAGGGGGAATCACAAAAAGAACCAATCAGGAGGGTCTGACGCAGTTTAACATACAGTTTTCAACTCGCCCATAATGCTCGGTTCTCTGCCCATAGCAAGGAAAGTTTGTTTGTTTGTCAGCATACTGGGATGTACTTGTGCATATCTATCGGCATGCACGTGATTTAACTTGTTTCCACCAGAGGGGGAGTATGGTCACAGGTTCAAAGACAGGGGTGTTTCCAGTTTGAACTGAGGTATGACGTGCGCATACGATACGCATGTCAGTCGACACAAGCCCAATCGACAGGCAATTGACGAATGACCGACCGTGGCGAGGGGAAATTTGCACGGGATACAGTAGTTAAACGGACACGCAATTGTTTGCAATGGGAATCAGTATAGACGCGGTAATTGAACTTACAGGCGCACACACATACACACTCACATATACACAAGCACATGTATACACACACCGAGGACTGAAGCAAGCAATTGACGAACCAACCAACAAACGGCCTCAGTATGAAAAAGAGTTTCACCAACCAACCCCGCGCCTATACGTTTCCATTGAACGAAAAGGATGGTATTGCAAAGGGGATGTTCTTCGTTCCGCCCATCCGCCTTAGTATAAATTTGCATCCCTCTCCTCCCTTCAACTTCTCTTCAACTTTCTACACCTCCCTACTCTCCCCACTACCACGCCCCAGTTACCAAGCCAATTCTGCTGGGCAGACCGAATCGGATATGGAAAGGAAGGAACGAAAGAGGACAGTTGAAATCGACGCGGTGCTGACCCAAGGTAAGAATCGACGTGTTCGTTAGGACTACTGACGGTTCGATTTTGGTCGATTCACGCTTGGCTTGCAGCACTAGGTTGGGACTGCCGATTTGAGAAACCTTCCGGAATAGTTCCAGAATCATCTTTTCAGTAAGTTGCGTTAATTTTCACGGATACTTTTTAAACGAAGCTACTATCATTTATATGCATATTATTGACATTGTACACCGTATTCATTTTTAACAGGAACATCACGATTCATTTGCGAATTCGTTTACGTTACCAATCTGTCTTGTTCATTGGGTTTTATCTCAGCACACTTTATTTCTATGACAAGTGACATTTTGAATCTGGTAGATTATGGATCGTTCATGCAACTGTTCCAACTAAGCACTCATTTGCTAGCCGAATAATGATGCGATATATCATATCAACGATCTATATGGCGTTTGAAATGGTATTCTGAAAGCTAAGTTAAAGAAATAAACAAAACTTAGCTCAATATTGTCTCGGATCCTTTAACCAAAATATAAATTGCTTCCTAGTGCTGGTATGCACGTTAAGGTATTACTCCATCGATCTCCAATAAATCATCAGTGTGCACACAGAAGTCCGGAAAAAGTGAAAAGAAAACAAATTTTTGCAAAAAGGCAATCGATAATGAAGAATGTAGGGAGAAGGGGGTATTCTGGGCCCGCGTCATAGATAAGTGAGACAGCACCGATATTTGTTGATGCTCTCTATGGTCACAACTTAACCTTTTCCACTCTGCGTTTGTAGATAAATTTTGTTATGATAAACCTGTTCGAACGACAGTAGTGATAAACTGGTCTGAGGCAGTGCACTTTTGAAAACAGCAAATCACCAAGAAAGTCGGTTTCCAATCTTACTCAACGTCGTATGGCCAATCAGTAGCCTCAGTTTGGCTCGAGTGAAATACAATACACAATTCGTTTTGAATCCTTAGACCTATGCAATCCGTGCACATTAATCCATGAAAAACCACCCATTTCTATTCCACGCCAGTTGCCATATCATTTTCGATCCCCGTCTGTCAGCATTTGCAAATTTAGGATTGAAATCCGAAACACTTGACGGGAATCTATTGCAAAGGAGGGTTATTATTTTATACGGTGAATTTGGAGAAAAATAGTTCCAGTAGATATTTAATGTTTTATTATGGTTTTACTGTATTCGAAAAAAGAATATTTTATTGCAAAAAGAAGATGTCTTTTTCATGATGTTCCAGAAAAAACATGGGAATCGGTAGGGGTTTTGCCGGAAAAGACAGCGTGAAACATACTTCACTTGATTTAAGCGCACGAAATTGTTTGACAGCGTGCATTCTCACAGTCAGTCAGTGTTGGGAAGCTAACTCATGCCTAAAACGGTCTACCAGATCCGGAATACAAATGAAATCAGGGTATGATTAAGAGCAGTGAACGTAGAACAACTTCATGCTTTTGTGCAAGCGTTTTGTGGACGAACAAGCTTAAAAGGAAAGGAAAACAAAATAACATGTGTTCGTCAACTCTTTCGAGGATAGGTTTTCAAACAAACTTGCACAGTAACAATATTTGTGACCATAATGAGCCTAAGATTCGATTCCTATTTTAGAGACGTTTGGGAATATGCTATTTGTGAACGGGATCCTTATCCAGGTTTGATAGAGGAACAATGGGTTATTTATTCAAGCGGGATGAAAATTAATCAGTCAGCCGAACCAGAGAAGATCCTGCGCACTTGAGATTCTGCAAAATGTCAGTATAGTGAGTGAAAAGCTTTTAACGCCACCCAATTTTTCCACCCATTTTTTCCTGCATCTCGGCTGCAGTTTTACCTAGAACTATGAAGTTCAGAACACGTATCACATAGCATAGTTAGTTACTCACTAGATTCCAAAAGGACATTGATTTAGTTCGAGTGAATATNAGTGAATATGACAAAATATTCTGACAGGAAGGGGGGGAAGAAATGAGTTTAGGACCAGTTAAATAGTTAATGAAAATAATAACCTTTCAAGAAATACAACATCCGTTGTTTGTAAACTTCAACAAGCGAAGTCTGGGAATGCTGTTAATCAAAGACTCCAGAAGTTCCATCAATGATTTCATTCATTCCTTAAAAAATGGCTTTTCTCACTTCTTCCATTGGGTGGTAAGACTTGTATCGGTTATGGAAGTGTCTTGCCACAATGATTCTCCGAACATATTCTAGATAGCCATTAAAGTAATTGCATTTTGTCGCACAACAACCGAGAATTCTTGGAGAATACGTGCGGTATATGGCGAACTGTCGTAATAAAAATTAAACTCACTCACTCTGTCGTCATAGAAAACATTGCGGGATATGATTACTAGGTGTCTCGATGTCAGGTTTTCCTTTGATTTCTCCCTCTCCCTCATAGCATACCTGAGACCCATGTAAAACTTCGCTTTCCTTGCAGTAATTAGTTCATCTTTCCTTAAGTTATTCCAATAAAATGGTAGGCTATCCAGTCAGTCCAATTTTAACCTTTTCTCGTAACTGAATATAACTGTCTCCAATTCATCTTTCCAAGCCATGTAGTCCTAGGGTCAGTAAACATTGCGCTACGTGCACTGCGTATATTTTAAAGGCCTAACTACTTGAAGCACGAGCTGCAGTCGCCTGACGCTCAAATCAAGATTATGAGAGCACTTTAAACGTTGAACTTCTCCGGTAGAACAATGGGTATATTCTCCGAGTGGGAACAGTTCAACTTCAAAGCCTTAGTGAGCCAACTGGAAACTGCACTCGGCACTTTTCTTTTGGTTTCACCGGATCTATTTTGGTTATCCAGTCTTTTTTCTTCATGTTATACTGAGGTGGTTTAGCTAGAAATTCGCTCATTGCGGTTTTTGAGCGGCTTTATCTTATGCATTGAGTCTGTTATTCCATCCGGCGTCTCGGTAGTCCCAAATTTCTTCCTTCTAGGAAGCTGGCAAAGTGTCAAAACACAATATTTTGTAGTTTAATGCAATGGGGCTTACAAAAATTGAACGAAGGGTTATAAAGTATCAACAAATGATACTATTAACGGACACTGCTGACCATAGAGAACAACAAACGGCTGAATCTGTACACCACAGTAAAGTTCATGTTAGATCAAAGAATAATTACTGACCGAGTCAAAGAAGTGGCTTTGAAAACATCGCGCACTCCTTCAGAGAATTATGTGCAATCCTCAATTTCTTTCCACTTAAGTCAAGTTCTTTTCTGATACTGCAACTTTTACAAGTGTGTATCATATCACAGTGTCCGGATATTATTTAGAGTGGTCTCCCATCAATTCCAGAAGTCCACATAGGACAATGACCGCCTTAGAGTTACCAGGTCTGCTTACTGTTCAAGTCTCAAAGAGATGTCTGGATGATCACTGCTCAGTAAACTAATAGCTGGGTTCCTGTTTGAAGTACAGGTGCCTGGGTGAGCGATTTCACAAGCCCCAATTACCTTGACGTATCTCAGCCATTTGCTTTGCTGGTATGTGTAAGTCTGAACTTATGGCATGCGTATATTCCTGTCCCTCTGAACAGTCACACCGTGATATCACTGACGCAATTGGCTTGCGTCTGACCGATATAGGAATGATCAAAGTTTACATTCAGTTTGTGTGCTGACTGAAGATTGTATTCGGTATCACTGTTGTCACCATTGCAGCACCCGCACAGTTTGTATTCTTCGATTATCAATAAATCCAAAACACCGAGCTTCCACGCTATCATATTTTCTAAATAGGCTACCATACTTCAGTCAATCCAGAGGCATTGAAGTATTATGAAGAGAGTTACCAATACATCGCGCAGTACAAATCACTTGTCTAATTTTATGAGTGATTTTAGGTCCGAAACTAGGCATTCTTTTCAAAATAGCAGTTCTCAGAACATAAGTTCAAAGTTCAGTGAGGTTTATCTCTTACAACGTGTGTTGCTTTAAAGCTGCTTGTCCACTACATGTGTACAAAAATATTAGGCTCGTGAGATCTTTCCGCATTAGGGTAAAAGAAGTCAATTCGGCTCAAGTTGTGGTATTTAACCTCAACAATTTCGAGTTGGCTTTAGCTCAGTATCATCCCCGACCAAGCAATTCACTTGATGGAATATGCCAAACGATTGTTAAGCCCAGCTAGGTAGATAATCCAACGGTAGGGTGTCACGTAATTTACAAGTTGAAATAAATTATCCGAAATCGGAATTTTCAGGAAAGTTATCAATGGCACCAAGGCGGACATTCGTTTGATGATGTTGACCGGCTTCGACGGTCCGCAAGCGGCCTGAGAAAACCTATCAAATTTTACCGGGGTGCATAAGATATAAATATTATCAGCATCTAGGCATTATTTATAAAGTTGTCAGAATGCCAATTTAGTCTAACGGATTACTGGTGGCAAAGAGCTAAGTTCGTAAATTTTATAAAATGAAATTTCAGTTTTCTTATAAACCGTTACGATAACTGTGAAATGCAGTTCAGTTGAGAAAAGCTTTTTGAAATTGACTGATGAGGGAATCACTACGACAGCCGGGTTGAAACTGAAGACGCGATTTGCAAACTCAGTTATCTGTGATATTTTAAGCTACTAGCTTTTTCTTGAATATATTTTCCATATCACTGTGATCATTGTAAGAATCGTAAGGCTGTTTCAATCTCATTGGGTCTTGTCAACATTGATGATCCATTGACTCAATTGAGGAGCAAACCAGAGACTCTCCTTGTAGAATATAAGCATATTATACACTTGAAGATCAGACAACTTCTATAGGGAATCGAAGACTTCCTCACTTTCATGTAACTGGTAGTCTTGTTTGGAATATTCTCAAACTAGTTATATTTCGGAAACTAGCACCGAGTTGAAAGGGATGAACCGCCCGCAATTAGCTAGCCAAGATGATTTGTGTTATATCGTCTGTAGGGAAAATAAAAAAGAGAACAGGTTGATTATCTACCCAGCAATCAGGTGGAGAGTATGCATGCTTTCTGTCTACGAGGTCCCGAGTTTGATATTCAGATGGGTCGATCGATCCATACTATAGATGAGACCCAATCAAGTCGAAACTACTTTGGTTGCTCTGTAAATGATGAAGTTCAATATATGAATGGTTCTAGTCATTTAATTATTTACTTGATTTTTCTTATGGATTGAAGTTCTCCTTTTGTCTCAAACAATACACGTCGTTAGCCGAGTAGTTCTTAGTTTGTGATCGAAGTTCTTCATCATTCCATTGAATTTTCGTTTATTGGCTTTCAAGGGCAATTCTTCATTTGCAGCGATCTCCCCTTCCAACATTGTTTTAGTGTGAGTGGATAATCAACTAAATGGAAGAAAAGTATTACATTTCACTGCTATGCCCCCTTCCTTCATTTACACAGTTCAAAAGAAAACTTCAATCAACTAGAATAATTCACACACATATTTAGCCGATAAGAACTAAGGTCACAATTCTTAAAGTAGAAAACAATGCACTTAGAGACGGACCGATTTTTGTGAATGGTACATTCACACACCATACCACAGGATGTTAGCTGACCCCTATTCACATAAATAGGAATAAACAGGAATCCACATTCGCATGATTTCAATTCGAAGGAATGTAATAGAGCTAGAAGTTGTATCAAATTACCTGTTACGTGTCAAGCAGGCAGGTTGAGCTTTTGGATAGTAAAAGCGTTGTACAAACCAAAATCTAAAGTTTTCAAGTTTGTGGAGCGATGTAAAATGAAAAATTATATTTTACATTCTCTCTGTTAGGGGTCAACTATCTGGGATAAGAGGAAGGCCGCAATGCGAGATACTGGGATGTCTCCAAAAAGAGGATCTGCCTTTCTTTGGGTGAATGATCACCATCCCCAGGTACTACTCAAATAGGCGATGTGTCGGTGTCACTGGCGTGGAACACAATAGGGTAATGATGTGTGGATCGGTAAAGTAACGTATCAGTGGTGATTGATAAATGGGAGGATGACAGTCTGGAAGTCAGACAGATATATACAAACGAAATGAGTTTTTCGACGTCTAAATATCCTCGGGATTTAGTTTAGTTGCTGGAAATTATTTAATCTGATGGAAAAATGAGTTAGTTTCCATTAACGAAAACACAGTTGGTTCGGCCGTTGTGCAGTTAGAAAACACCTGTTCAACCCTCACATGGGTTTAGGCTTTAGATTGAGAAATGCGAATCACTCTTTTACAGGTGATGATTTAACGAGGCAATCTATCAACAGATATCAAAATATCCTTCGCTCAAGCTTTCCTTTGGTCACAGAATACTGACAACTACTGGAAAGATAGCGATGTGTATCAAATATGAGTAAAAGTCAACTGCGTACTGTTCACAAAAAATCAGATAGTCCAATTGCATCTTGTTCTACTCACCGAATCGTATGCACAGTTCTGGGTTATTAGATAGACGTTTGTATGTGAATGTTTCTGGGGGATTGAGGTTATCACTTTGTTAACCAACACTATACGGGTGCGGTTATTGTCAAAAGTGTTCTCGAACGGTATCGTGTGTACACTTAGGAAGGTAAGCGAAGTTTTGTTAGTAGCCAACTTCACATCTTATTTCAAACTTGTGATTAATGGGTCTGTTTAGCAAAATCATTCATGAAGCTCTCTCCTTTTTTATCACAACGAAAACATGAAACAAGACACCTTTTCTATACCTACGGAAGGCCCTTAACAGTAACTGTAATTGTATGCTAAAAAATGATGTCAAAAATAGATCATGGCTTTAGATCCGTACAAGAATATTTGGGCTAGGCAAGAAGAGAAAGAGCCAAAAAGGCAGTTATTTTTTAGTGTCAACATTTTGGCCCTACTGAAAGGCCTTTTGGAAGTCAATTAATTAGTGCACATTAAACAAGTTGTGAGGTATAAGCGGTCTGTGATTGACCCAGAATTAGGGCAAACATTCCATGTGCGTGTGTCAAAAATGATTTCCTGGCAAGTGGTGAATGATCAAGAGGTCAAATGATGACCAGTCACCCTGATAGTCATGCGTTTATAAATATCTTCGTTGTACCCGCTAGGACTACTTAACATTTCCCCCATTCTTTTGTGTCCATTTGGTGAGAATATTAGTCATTACTGTCACATTCATAATTTTATCCTCAAAATTTGGTAGAAACTTAAAATACTTGCTAAGCCCAGAGTCAAAAAGACAATTTGGATCCAGATAATTAGTATAACATCAGAAAACGTCCAACGTATTTTGAACCGCTTTAATTTGAGGGTCACATTTCGCACAACCATACTCTTCATTCATGACTGATAGACCGATGGAGGTTTAGTAGATTCTGCTCTACTAAAAAAGTAGCAAACAATGTTCAGCCAAGTGCGTTGGGCAAACGAGTCGATAACTGAAGCAACATACTTCAGAACATGAAAGAAAAGCTAGACACGCAACTAAGAACACTTCAGAGTTTATAACCCTTTAGAGAGTCTAAGCTACTGAGGCACTGTTCATCTACAGGAACCCTAACCAACTTGGTCAGTCAACGGGACGGAGCTCAATTATAAGTCCAGTTGCTTTGTACTAAACGCAAACACATGCATCCACAGACACGCACACGACTTTTTCCACCTCCCCTGACCAATTATAAACCACACCTATTTCACATAACTATGTGATAACTTGTTCAATATTCGTTTAATAATTGATTTGTAGGGTGGAAACGTTGTTTAAAAAATAGTTAAGCTTTTGGTTCTTTATTTTTGTGAACATTATAGACGTTCCTATAGGGATTGAATACTACACGTGTATGGCACTCAATTTCTTCCACAAAATCCGTTTACGACGTGGATAGGACACTTTCATCACTCGTGGTCGAAGGTTTCAGCCCTTCGAAAATTAATGAGTGCGGGTCACTCGATCATTCCTAATCGACGTATTGTTGTAGCTTTGACAAGTGTCTGACTAATGCGTGCTTGGTGTTCCGTTTTCAAAATTCTGGCTCCCGAAATCCCCACCTATAAACAAGAAAACATTAAAAGAGGTTTGACTGTTTAAAATGATCAGCAAACCAAACAACTAATTGAGCAACTATAAGATAGATGAAGAAAGATTACTTCTATCAGTTAGCTTAAGCAAATACCGATGTCCTTTCCCCTTCGAAAAAATACATATGCATACTCTTCGAAAACCCAACTGGTGTGTCAAAGGTCGGGGAGTAGCTGACGTTTTGTTAAGGAACCATTTTGATGATATAAATTTTCAATAAAAAAACAGTTTTCGAACTTTTGTGATTCCTGATGAATTCAATATAAAGGTAGTACTTCAAAACGCTTAAACTTAAACCGAAGCTGACTTGATTCGATCTGCCGCAGATTAGATTTGTGAAATGTGAATATAATATACCGGCCTGTTTTGACATTTATCCTTGAAAGCATGATTAAACAGCCACATCACTGATATTTTGTAGGTTAATATAAAGTGCACAATCGTGGTAGGACAATGGTTGGAAGTCAGGAGTATTGGCTATTCGTTCAAACTTTTTCGAAAGAATGACGGTTAGATGCTTCAGCATGTAATGTTGAAGTGTGGTAAACTGCAGAAAGGCACGCCCCATTACACAAGGGTTATTGCAGGAAATTATCAGATTCATTAATTCGGGTTCGACAAGCCCTGGCTTCGGTGGATGCAATTAGATTTTGCTGGGGCGAAGCAGTCGTACGTTGCTTTTAGTGTTGACGAAGGGTAAGACATGGTTTTGCATAAACAAAACAAATTCTTTTGATAATTTGATTGAGGATAATTGGATTGGTTGCGATATATTCACCTGGAGAAAGATACAAATGACGAAATGTGAATTATTGTTTACTTTTCTGGCTGTCTATATTTGAAGAAAACTTATTTTAAGGAAATATATATACAACCCTGTTATATTGATCAACAGAAAAGGAATTTTCCGACAAAATGATACATACCTACTTATCTAGTAAACTGGTTTTATGAAGCAAATAAACAAATTGTTTAGAGTTCAATCTGGTCACTTAGATAATCAATAATTTGTCATATTAAGTTCAAGGTCAAAATGAAAAAAATGCGACAAACAGTTATCACTCGGAGAACGAATTTAAAAAACAGCTTTGATCATCGATGGGGTTTACGGAATGTACCATTTTGCAACTTGTGCGCTGATTGGTACCAACTGAGAAGTCTTGAGGCACACTAGCCTTTGGGGATTATTGTTGATCATGATTGCTTATTTGAGGCATTCTTGGCGACACCATTGTACTCAAACGATGATAATCAAGATTGTAAATGCTACCTGACACTCGGGATTGACAGGTGTATGCCTTAGACATTGTGATGGGCGCGAGTAATTAGAAGCAAATGTCAAACAGAAGCACATTAAAGACTTTCCAAAGTTTTTGTATTTCATACAGTCAGCTGAATGTAAACCTTGCGAACTCATGGTATGAATTCGAAAAAATGTGAACAAACTTAACGTGAGGTTAGAGCACTCGCACTCCGAGTCTACGGTGTAAATTCCAATTTTTCCAGTTTACTGAACGCCTAATTTGACCGTTTTGGTCATAATTACAATGATTTGTTGTCACTGAACAACCCGGCAAACTGGTTNACTATTGGATTCTCAGGTATTTAGGGTTTGCAAAAAAAATTATTTTTGTCCGAGTAAAATGTGAGGGGTTATGCATAGTTCTGAAGCTCTATGTAAATTTGCACAACCTTTTGGTTTCCCACGCACCCAACTATGGGCGTACGAAAATATACCAAAATTCCAGACAGGTCAACAAAAATTTAGTGTAGACACTTTGAACCAGTAAACTGGATCAGAATTTCTGTTTCACAGAATTTTACGATTAATTAATGGTAATAGTCTGCTAAATCACATAAACCAAAACTTCGGTACTTTGTGTAAAACATGCTGATGGCTGGAGGTATAAAAATTTATAAAATCTACTGATTATACTATTTATTATAGTGCTCTTATCTTCCTTTCACAAAGAGACAAATGCATTCATGTTTGAAGAACTTGAGTAACTGCTAAATTTCTAAATTTCGGCTTTCTTATCCTGCTCCTTGAAAATGCCTGTTGACTAAATTGTTTGCACAAGCGATGATACAACCAAAACTCATTCATTAAAAATATAAAATTGCGACTGGGTGGGTTGTAACCCCATGAGGGATGATCAGTTACTCCGTGTCAATTCAAAACCCATTATAAGGATTGTGTGAGAATGATGCAAACAGGAGTTGTGTAAATATTGGCAAAACTTTAAACTGTAAGAATGAACATTTCTACCACAATCTCAACAAATTACTTCGAAAAAAACTATGTATAAGTTAATCTCAGTGTCGTAAATGGAGTGTTGAGGATCCGACAGTACAAGTTGCGGTCACATTGGGGCTCTCATCTGGAGTGTACAAAACTTACCACCATCTTCCAGCTTTCTCATTTGCTTATTTCTGAAGCTTTTAATTGCTTGCAGTATCCATCCCAGATATTGGTTGTGAAATTGTTGTCCAATGATAAATTGGATCAATAATATTATTAAATTTTCACCATTTCACAGTGAGCTCTAAGTGTTGATTATGTTGTCCTGAAACTTCAAAATTGTTTATCCCAAAATCCAAGAGCTCATCCGCATGTCGCTTAAGTTTGAACTATAAAACATCAAAAACGAAATAAACATTCATTTATTCAGTATTCCAACATCTCTGCGTTCACAGAGATAATTTCATGTGTTGACAGATACGGAAAACAAGAACAAAAAAATTTTTAAGTTACAATAAAAAGTAAAAGTAATAACTACTTTAACTTGTTCTGTTGCGGTCAGTTTCATCACTACATTACCCTAATGCTGGAATTGCCTGCTCAAAGTTAGTTGTTCAACAGAATAGTTCGATCACATCACAACAGTGAGTACAAAACCCCTTACCCGAGAGAACAATTATTACTGTGGCCGAAACATTCACATGAATGAGGCGCTTGTTGAAAGTCTTCTGATGACTTACAGAGGGGCAAATATATAACAAAATTATTAAAAACCAAAAATTGTGTACGGAGTGGATTGAAAATGATAAAAAATAGAGAAACCAAATGAATTTGTGAGATTTATAATAAAACAAAAATTCAGTTGCCCTTGGATTGGTTGGGCATAATCAATGTTGGCTGCTGGTTTTCAGTTTCAGTTTGAACAACCATTAACGACGCATATTCCAGCGCCGGTTTTGGTTGCTGTCTTTTGGCTGCCCATTTGGATGAAGAATAGGAGAAGAAGGGAAAGTGGAAAGTGGAGTCGAAAAAAAATGCAAGGCTGCTGGTAAGCTAAGCCTATTGGAAGAACAACATGAATTGCATTAATTGTCCGAATATTGATATATGTATGCCGTCCAAAAAAAATAACGCATGCTATAACAGTCGAAACACCGCTGTCAATATCGTAGTACGCAAGCCTGACGAAATATCCGGGACAGGGTTATTCGAGGAGTATTAATTAGTCGCGGTACCATACTCAAGGGCTTGATGGCTACGGCATGTCTTACGCAATACCACCAGACTGACATCTTTGGTATATGGTGATGGCGAATGTTGTGTTAATCAGGAATGACTCTACATACATCAGTGTTGTAGTAGATGGAACAAGTCAAATCAGCGGTAATAATCTCCCTGGCTGGAGTTCTAGAGACTTGTATTGACATTTATTTAATTTCTTAATATATTTATCCTTTATATTTTTTACTTTCAATTTCGTGATACCATTAACTTATCGTTCATCCTTTGATGACTTATGCATTGAATGAACAAATGGGTTGACAAAGTACCCTAAAGAACGTCGCTATAAATTAGTTCCCGGCGAATGATTGTGCAAGCCAATTACGAAAAGAAATTCGATATTTTTGGACACTATCTGCCATTCGTCCAATAGAAAATCAGTAACATATCCAAGAGTTTTCAACTTTCCACTCGTCGACGAAATACGCCGCAGGACTAGCCCGAGAGCATGCTTGAGAGAAACCACATTTCACTAAGGTTTTTGTCACCAGACTGTCTTTGGGCTTAGAGAACGAATTAGAAAACGAATGAGATATTATTGGCATACAACTAAAAAAGACTTAATACTGAACAGAATAAAAGATCAAAGCAAATTGTATGATTGATGCTTTGGGAATGATTTATATCAAATGTTTTTGAAGTACATTTCGATAATGAAAGGGTTGTTGAAAGTTTGTTTGTCCACTAATCAGTTCTTCATGGCCAGAGACAATTTGTTTTGCTCATATATAATAATAATTAATGGTTGGATTAATTTTTCTCTCGAGAGCATTGCCGAACGAGAGTTGAATAGTGAACCACATGAACAAGGAACACAAGTACTGTTCTCAATAGCCTCCTTCTGTCGACTTCATGAGTTAAGCGAAGTCAATATAAACCTTGCCAATACGTTTGGGAATGGCAAAACGTTGTTTTAATATTTTATTACATCGCTTAAAACCACCGAGCACATTTGCAAACCTGTAACGTCATACAACATCAGTGTGAAATTCCAATCGCATCGTTCAATCTGTAACTGCACATCTGTTGCTTTTAATATTAGGCAACGTGACATGTGTCTCACTTACCCTAATAACTAGCTATAATCTTACCATTTCATTCGGTGGTGTTTCTTTGTATACTACTATACACTACCTTCTGCTGTTATATACCTCATCCTTATCACATATCACAATGATCAGCTTTGATAGATAGACTTATACTGACCAATACTGTGCGCACTTGTTGAGTTCACGTTTTCTATGTGCGCTATCGGACATCATTCATCTGATAGCACTGTAAAGTTCTTTAAACGAAGGGAGCTCTTTTTTGCACAAGTACACGACTACGGTTTATTTTTCCATTACATTAACTGATTGATTATAGCCTTAAGCCACTTAGCTCTTTGCCATGCTGTGACAAATGGAGGAGATGTTTTGCGGAATATCACTGAGGGGTGGTATCATGTGATCAGTCGATGGTGATAGTGAAGTACCGGTTTCGCGTTCCATTTTGACTCATAGAGAAATAACTTGGTTACTAAAGGGATGAATTTAGTTCGGTTTTGCGCTTTTCCACAGAATAGGGCGGGCAAAATTCTAAATATTATCTTATGAGTTTTCGAAAGAACTTTGGTAAATAGAAAAGTCAAGTTGACAAACAATGAATAATTACCACTATATTTCAAAGTTCATATAGGTTTTACAACTATAAGTTTTATGAGATAACAATCGTTAGGTCTTTTGCCAAAAAGGTCGAATATTTCATTTACTTATGCCAATTTAAAATCTGCCTAAATTAAAGTTATTTTAAAGGAATGCTCTTTTTTCATTTCCACCGCATTGTCTCACTCACTAACGTGATTCTGGAACGAAGTACAATAGTCGCTTCAGAGAATATGTAACGAGATAATTAATCGTTCCGTTTGATTTCTTGTCAACACTGGTTTTTAGACAGTTTGATCATTCACCGATGTACGACTGCAAAAGTAACGTTGAGTTTCGTTCGCGCAACCATCTTTTTCTCTTTTTTTCAGACAAGTTCGATCCTGACTCGTGTATCAAGATGCCTGATTTTAAGCAATGGAAAAACAATTTCAAAAATCGAATAAACAATCCGGAGTCCCAGAGACGTATGGTCTTATGCGTTGTTTGTGTTGCTCTCCTGCTGGACAATATGCTTTATATGGTCATTGTCCCGATAATTCCAGGCTATCTAGAAGCGATGTCTGCCATCTCTCACAAACAGTTTATCTGGACCAATGGAACCTATTCACAGGAGGTATCAGCGAACAGTCCAATCATTAACGCGTCCACCGGACCGTATCAGATCAAATGGAAAGTGCATCATTCTGATGCTAAAATTGGAACTTTGTTCGCATTCAAAGCAATCATCCAGTTGTTATTTAATCCTGTCTCCGGAACTGTTATCGATCGAATGGGCTATGATGTGCCGATGATGTTCGGATTGTGTGTGATCTTTGTGTCTACTTCTTTGTTTGCATTTGGTCATTCGTACGGAGTCATGTTTATCGCACGTGGATTACAAGGCATGGGCTCCGCATTTGCTGACACTGCCGGTCTGGCCATGATTGCAGATAGATTTACGGAGGAAGCTGAACGTACTAAGGCCCTGGGTATTGCCTTGGCATTTATTTCGTTTGGCTCTCTAGTAGCTCCTCCTTTCGGTGGGATACTTTACGAGTACTGTGGTAAAGAATTACCATTTATTACCCTAGCATTTGTTGCACTGCTCGATGGATTCTTGCTCATGGCGATTATGCAACCAGTACGGATTGAACGAACTGTAATGAAAGCCGAAGGAAATCTGCCACGTGGAACTCCAATTCATCGGCTTTTGATGGATCCTTTCATAGCTATTTGTGCCGGGGCACTGGCGTTTGCAAATATCTCGTTAGCTTTTCTTGAACCAACTATCTCCAACTGGATGTCAGACACTATGCAAGCGACCGAAACGCAAGAGGGTTTGGTCTGGTTGCCCGCATTCCTCCCACATTTGGCTGGTGTCATTACGACAGTAAAACTGGCACAGAAATATCCAAAGTATCAATGGCTCATGGCTGCCATAGGATTAGCGATTGAAGGAATTAGTTGCTTCTTCATTCCATTCTGTCGACATTTCGTGGCTCTGATGGTCCCCATTGGTGTTCTATGCTACGGGATCGCGTTAGTTGATACGGCTATTTTGCCAACTATGGCATTTCTCGTGGACAGTCGTCACGTCTCGGTCTACGGCTCGGTGTATGCTATTGCAGATATCTCATACAATTTGGCTTACGCGCTTGGTCCAATCATAGCCGGTGGACTGGTTCAAACAATCAACTTTCTGGGTTTGAACATTTTTATCACTCTTTCTACTTTGACCTACGTTCCAGTATTGTATCTGCTACGAAACTGTTACTCCGATGAAGCTATATTACAAGCAAGTCGTGAGCTACGTCGTAAGAGTACCATCTCGTTGGGCCCGGGAGCAGGAGCGGCCGGAAAGGCTTACCGTGATTCTATTTCAATGACGGATACACAAAAGGACACCATGAACTATCCTGGCTACGAACAAAGTCAACCGTTTGAGCAAACTCGACTAACGGCTAATCAATTTGGTACCAATCAGACCAAATCTGTGCCCAATGACTTGCCCATGACCCAACAGGATGGATACGGTTACGGTTAAGTCATCTGTGCTGCACAAACACATGAAAAGTTGTTGGCCTGCATAAAAACGAAAAAAGCTTGCCTTGAGAGGATAACCATCTTTTTCTATCTATACATTTGCGTGCTCCTCATTTCCTGCAAATGCAATTGATCCCTCCGCAGTTGCTCTGCAATTCAGCTTGATCCATGAGTCATGCGCTTTCCGTTGTCCGTTCAAAGGTTACCACAATATTCAGCATTTTATCGTTCATTCACATACTTCGTATTGACAAAAGAGAACCGAAAGAAACAAGCACACAATGAGATCACTGCTTTACATTTTGGGGAAGACGTCACGAATGAAACGGATACAGAGTTTTAGCCGAAATCAGACAAAGACTCTTGCGTTCTGCAAACAATTACTTTATTCTCCTATCCACCCCCATTGGCCCCGAAAATGAGTATAAACTTGTTTAGTCATATATCAGCAGCTAATCAACCAAAACAACAAACACAAGCAAACGAGCCACAATATTTTAGCATTTCAGTGTGAAGGAATGCACTGTACTCTAATCATATTTAAATCCACCCGATTTTGGGGTTGTTTCTTTCGATTTTCACTTTTGCCCATCAATATACTTATTTATATACTCCTCAAAAAAAACATGCGCGTTTATCCGTGTGTTTATGTGATTCTGAGATTAGTAAATACTAACCGATACGTGATCCTATCCCCGATCTTCCTTTGTTCCTCTGTCGCATTTATGCCCCACATTTTGGCTCTGCTTCGAACCTCTTGTGTGAGAAAAGTCAAGGGAGTGCGAGAGCACGTCTATCAAATGTACATAGAGGATTGAAAAAAAGTGTCCGCAGATTCTGGGTTCTTCAACTTATCTACGTGTCTGTCTGTCTGTCTGTCTGTCTGTCTGTCTGTCTGTCTGTCTGTCTGTCTGTCTGTCTGTCTACGCTGATTGTTTGTGTTATCGAATTTATGTGCCTTATAATGGTTTTCATAAAATAATAACTGGGTATGAATTATGGAATAGTCTCTATCCTAGCTGTAAGGAACTATTATAATTAGAAAATTTGCATGATGAGAGAGACCGATGTCTACCACGAGGAAAATTGCTTATATGCTCCCCTTGCCAATAGAAAACTGACCGAATTCTGCANACTCGAATGGAACTCAAGGTTGGTTGGTGTCCGTGATGAAACAAAGTTTGGTCTCACAATCTAACTGCTAGACTGGAACTAGATAAGAAACAGATGGATTTGCAACTCGGTCGTAATTCATTTGATTAGGGAGCTAATCATAAATTATCTTGCATAAATCCCTCGTGAGCCGATAAATGGAGTCACGTTTAGAAAACATGAAGAAAGTAACTGACCTGTAAAGCTGGAGGACCAGTAAAAAGTTCCTTGTTCCATTTTAGTTTACTATGAATGCTTATTTTGGATGCGTGGATATGATAATGACTGATTTCGTGTTTTAGGACAAATTTGGGCAGCGCCACTGACCACAGTCCAAATGTCCCATCCCGTGAAAGAATTTGTGCGACGCATTTCAACCCTTGATATCGAACAGTATCCCCAATGGGATTTATCGGTGAGTCAACAAATCTGTCATCTTCACGTTCACCTTTAGACTTAGGATAAATCATTTTTAGACTATCCATGATTTCGAAAAACTGTTCACCTGTACACCTTCATAAGTTTCATTAAGAAAGAAACTCGGATATCAAACAAAATTCACTTAAGTTAAGACCGTTGTATGTACTACAAGGAAAATTAATTCGATTTATATTTAACCACCAAATTTATCTCTAACAGATCCGTCGGTTTTANCCAAACAGAAGGTTTTTCATTTTCCAGAAACATTATCCCATCATACAATACGGCTTCATTCAAAAATTGCATCAGAGTTGTAAGGAATTTTGAAAATAAACGGATGAAAGTAACTTGCGATTTCATCCTAAGGTTAACATTGTATTTACGAAAAATAATCTCGGTGGTATTATTGATAAACTGCAGTTACGTCATGATTAGCTCTTATCGATTTAAACATGTCATCCTCATTTGAATAACTTTTATGCATTTGGTACATGTGATTACTCTGTTTTCTGTTTTGATATTCACTGCGAAATTTTCGCCTTGGTGTGCATGCCCTTTGAATAAACGACAACAAGCATAAAAGCACCGGATTTTTTGAGTTGAAATAAAAGACTGCATGATGCAAGTCATGAATAAATGCATTTCTTGTGCTCAAAAAATCAAAGAAATAGTTACCAATTCTGCTCAGTTTCTGATTCCGTTGAATGTAAACTCGTAGTTATATGCGTCGGTCCACAAGACATGGCTTTAATCAGGTATTATCAAAAAATAATATGCAACAATGGACTTTTGTCACCTTAAATCAACTGCTGAAATCAATTCCGTTTGCTCAGCAATGGTTTATGAGTAATGCATAGATAAGCCGTCAAAGGTTTCCTACAAGGATTTCGCAGCTGTGTAGTGCTTCCGATACCCTTCAGTGATGCATGTGTGACTTCCTCATCCCACATTCTCGTACTAATCAGAGTAATTTTCCTCATGTGAAAAAGTTAGGGTATAATTAACGTTCTCCATGAGTAGAGATGTTTAACTGAAGACGAAGCATTAGATCTCTACAAATTGTTTCTGGCGTAGGCAAATCAATCTTAGTTCTAAAATCGTTTGCAGCTAGATTCATAGTGTCGATCTAGTTTTGAGGATCGGTTCAAGCTCCATCATGCGAGCTACAAATGTTAGTCTTGGTTACACTTACCAAGGACGTGAACAGTGGATCACTTACCCGGTATTTGCTTCCTACAATAATTTGTCCGCATAGGTGGTTCACCTAATTGAATAGTTTCTTCAAGTTAATGCGTCGACTAGATGAAGAGAGTCACTTGTTAAGCGCCCGAGCCTCAGGCGATCATTCTCTGGACGGCTGTTGGAGCATTATATTCTTAGTTTTTTCAAAACTAAAAAGTTTAAGAGGCAAAAAATCGTCTTCAGATTGGAGTTGCAATAACTAACTACGATACCTGGTCAACTATATCAACCACATTGGGATCTGTCAGTTTTACAACGCTAAAGTATTTGTTGTGCTTGACAGGTTTCTTAAACCATAAATCGTGGCACTTCATTCCCCCTTTGCCGGATTCATCAACACTAGCTTGAGCGAGTGATATAAAAACAATAAGCGTCAAATACTGCAACACGCGTTAATTCCGACCCGGTTCAATTTCAAGGATAACTTTATTGATGAAATTTTCAGCAAATTTTTTCCATCAAAAATATGGCATGAAATCTTTCCATACGCACAAACTCGTAAACNAAGACTGGACATGGGTAAATTTAGACCTTACCTTTGAGGGTATATTATCAATAGTCAGGGAACTATTTCCTCGATGACAGAACCACTCGTTTCTGTTCAGAATCAGGATAGCCTTGTTCAAGCCTTAACAACCCTGCCGGTATCAACAAGGTTCTTTTGTCCGGTTGTAGTACTAACTCAATTTTTGGATTGATTTTCTTCTTGCTCCATAAAACGTTACTTCAATTTGAATTTCATTCACCTGTCATTCACAGTATGCAGCCTAAACCTTTTGCATGTTTTTGTGTGAATAGCATATATATGTATTTATATATACTGCATAGCTTATAATGAGAAAGGAAACAAAACGTGAAACGTTTTAGCACACATTATTGTTCAAATAGTTGTTTGGCAGATTTGAAGTTTGTATGTCGATTGTGAAAAGTTCAGTAAGTAAGTTGGATGGGTAAATTCGAATGTGAAAAAAGATCAGTGCTATCGGTGTGGCCTCGTAGCTCAGCTGGTAGAGCACACATTATTGTGTGATGAACAATGAAGGCCCCAGAGTCACGAGGACCTAGTGTTCATTTTTACGGCAACCGGTAGTCTGACCCTTGAAATGTGGTGTGGTGAACCACACAAGACTCCAAACTTTTAGGCGTGGTATCGAGCCGGGCAAAAGCGAAGCTATTTACCACACAGAGAAAACAGCGCCAGGCTTTGAAAAAATGTACTTTATGTGATCACATTCATTTCACCTAAACCTTACGGTGAAAAACGACAACTCAACTCTTCCTGGTGCACATTCTTCTCCCTCCCATTAGTGGCAATAAACAGCGACTCAGTAGTAAACGTTTTCCACACTAGTTTCAGATAACTGTTTGCCCGGAAAAAGTCGTATCAAGAACAAGAAAATGAATATCCTACAATGTTGCTCCAAGCAGTTGAAATGCACAATCATTCACTCCAAAACTGACAAATCGGGTACAGTAAAAGCCCTGAACCAATTATTCAAAGGAGTATTTACTAAAGTGTGTGATAGCCCAAGCATTTGGACTCATTTTTCACCTTACTGTGATTTTCTTAGATGTGCACAAGTACCCTAAACTGAGTAGAATTAATGGAGGTTCGGTCGCTCAAATATCAACCATGAACATTTTGTTGCTTCTATTTGGTCTGACAGTTGGATATATTTGGCTTACAAATAAAGGATATGTATGATATCAAACTCACTCCCGGGTGATTATTTTTTTACATGTATTCCGATATTTCACGTTCACGATGATTAGTTCCCGACAGTTCTTCAGTGTCCTTCGCCACTTAAACCAAGAGTAATTGATCTCTATTTACTGTTTATATGGAACGGTTTGAAGACATATGTACAGTGGTCAGTTGGTGACCAAAAGAATCAAGTTGAATCTGTCTTCTTCTGTGGAATAAAGTTTCTATTTATTCACCGAATTCTTGCAATAGAATTGGTTTTAAGATAGGATCAAACACAAGTCTGCATCATGAGGATATTTCCAGTTTGCAATTTCTGGTTTATAAAAGTCTAACAATCTACAATCTAAGGTTAATTATTTCGCTCAAAGTCTACTTGTAACTTTAATAAAGAAAAATACTAATCTATTTTATATAGATCAGAAAACCTGCCTGTGATGAACAATAAGACAATGGTAGCAGAGAGAATTGGTGTACATCAAAGATATTTCTGACCAGTGGTATTGACCAAGGATGCGTTATCCAGTAACACGATGGTGAGATGAAACTTACGCATTCTGAAAGGGACAAATTGCTCATGATAAATTCTTGAAATTTGTCAGCGTATTTTAGTTATTCTACACCTGTTGAGCAATCTAAATGACGTGATATCAAGTACATAGATCGAGTTCATTGTTAGCTGCAAATTATGAAAGAATACACTCCTACATTCTAGTGAATAATACCCCTTGGTCTCACTCAGTCATCGATAAAACGTGCATGAAGAATTTTGTAACAAGAAAAAGTGGAAAAATCTTGTCAAGAAAACCAGTTACCGCTCTGATTGAGGAATGTTTAAGCAGGATTATGGAATCTGCGAGAGTTTAGTGCTTATGCGAATGAGGACGACCAAAATACTGAAAATAACAATGTCCCCCAAAAGCCCACAGGCATATTTCAAACTGAGTATCTTACGCTAATCAATGAATAGAATCAATGAATAGTCAAATGAACTTTTACTGAAGACAAATGGTGATTAACGAGCAATGAAGCATTTCTCAAAAAAAAATTTGGATCCTTTGGGAAATCGCTGATTATTGTTGGGCACTCGTCCGCGTTGCACGATACATTTTCCAGGGCTATATTATGATTCGATGAATATTCTCATTGCGGCAATAGGAAAGCAAACTGGGGAATAAGCTTGTTTTGGATAAATCCTTCCTAAAATTAACAAGTTTCTAATGATACTTTCGAGGTGCCAATGGGGAGACGAAATGCAACATTTCAATTCGGCGTTTAGAAATAAAAGAGATTGAGTATTGCGTTGTTCTGATATTTTTGATATGTTCAAGATATGCATCTTGCAGACACAGGACATCAGGCGAACGTGATCACGTTCTATTCGATCTTCAGAATACCGCAAACCAAGTGAAGGCTCTTCGTAAGTGACACAGCGCAAAAGTTGACCAATTACCTGTTCCACTGGATTCAATTTAATAGAAAGCTTATCAAAGACGCCAATCGACACTAATGAATCCATTAGTTGTGATGAAGTTCTCCCAGAGCATGAAATTACTATCTGGTGGCATGACCGTGGTCATCCTCATTGTGAACCTTAAAACCCATTTATTTAGTATCTTGTTTAGCAGTTTGAGTGGAAATGCTCTTAGAATGACGCCGGTCATATTTTCACCAAGGAGTCTCCTTTTAGCGCAAGTTAGTGTGCATCGTACAGTTGCCCAATCCATGTTATGTCTAGCAGTTTTGACCACTATCATCAGTTTTCCTGTTTAGCGTTTGTGGGTTGATCGACCTGGGATAAAGACGACATTGATCAACCTGATGCCATGTCACAGTAAGGTTTGTGTTTTGAGGATCTGGCATTAACAAAATAAAGTGTACAATATGTTCTGTACTTTCCAACATCAAATAACATTGATTTGTTTGAATTTTGCAAACAGGTTGTTCAAATATTCTGTCACTGATAATGTTGGTAGTATACGATCAGTGGCGAAAAATCAGAAAAAAGTATATGGCCTTTTGGTATATGAATAAAAGACAATGAAGAATCATTTTGGTGATAAAGCAATCAGATGATGAGATTACCGATTATCTCTAGTGAAATGAATTCTGCTGTTGGAAGAATTGCGATTCTGACTATGGAAATGAGTAGCTACATTGTGTGAACTGTATGGAATCACCTAAGTGAAGTCCGTTAAGGCGGAAACATGCACAATCTAGCCAGCTCATTTTGGTTGTAATCGAGTTGTGTTAAAGCTAGGAGGGTTATCGAAATGGTTATTTTGTAATCAGACTTCTTGCTTGGCTGGTTCAATTACTTGTGTTAAGAATTTCGGTTCACTGAACAAAGAACCACACTTCTCTCAACGGATGACATTAAGATTATGTCTAGAAGAAAACTATCGAAAGTTTGTCAAAAACTAGACCTGAATTGCGATCCAAAAGTGATCCAAAGGGATTTAATATCCATACACTTCATATTTACTTATACTCAATAAACAGAGCATCGTGCTTTCACTTTTTCCCATCGCATTTTATTTTTCATCAGGCCCCACTTCCACAACTACCAGTCCCAAAATTGAAAAACACTCTCGATCGGTACCTACGGCTTGTACTTCCCGTGGTCTCCACAGAAGACTATGAACGAACTAAAAAGATTGTGGAAGAATTCGGTCGACCCGGGGGTGAAGGAGAACAGTTGCAAGAGTTATTGGAAGAGTACGCCAAAACCAAAGTGAACTGGGTACGTTCCGTGTGGGGGAACCAAAGGCATTTTAATTTCATTTAGTTTAACAACTGGTCTAGTGAAGTCCATTTATTTGTACCTGATCTCAACTGTTGTCAAACTTTAAAAACCATCGTATAACTTCATCGTATTGCTTTGTATTTTACTGTAATGTATTTAAGCTTTAGCGAGTTATACACAGGCTTGTTATAGGACTGGAGGTTATTTCCATCACATTAACAAAAAGAGCGATAGTTATATCCAAAAAATAGGTTTCAATATTGAACTGTCAATATTTTACTTTCATTTATTCGATAATCAAGACCACCGGGTGTAACTCTGTTGCCGAAACGATTCGGTGGTGTGATTATTCAAACAGCTGGTAGACCGATGCAGTGCCGATAGCGAGTCGCACTTTCACCGCGACTCCAACGGTAGAAAATACTAGAGTATGAAGCTTGGATTAGCCCATTCGATTTTTCAGAGGCACCAGCACTCTTGATGGTCTTGGGTGTGGGTCTCACTCCTTGGGTAAGGGTTTGAAGTCCCACCCCGAAGAATCGCGGTTCGATTCCTGATAGGGACACAAAAGATTTGCACTGCTGACGAGTCCCAGACAGGATGAAACAGCTATCCAGTGCTCTTTGTTGGTTATCACAAACATTTCCATCCCATTGAAGGTAGAAAATTCTGTTTAAATTTTGACGTTTCTTTACCATGCAAGCGCTTTTTATGCTTTCAACAGAAAGTTCCCTACTCAAAATCTTTTGATGTGTGGCCTGGTATCTTATTTTTCAAATAGTTTGATTAGTAATTTCTATCGATAAACTAAAGTTGCCCGGTTTAATGCCAAAAAGCACTCTTCTAAAAATAATGATTCTATTGCTCAACAAGGTTCTGCTCTGTCCCTATCCTTCTTATTCTTTTTACGCGCAAAATCTTCTCATGCTTCAAAATTTGTGAAGGGTTATTTTCCATAGTGAAAAGCTAAGTTTAGCAGAAACTCAGCTTTTGCTGTGTACTGTACACACGGGAACAGAAATTCACGATTGAATGTGAAACCCTCGTTTGGTATAGATGTCATGTTTCCTCAGATCGAATTCAAGTTCACCTACCACAACAGATAGGTCAGGATAGTCATGTAGTTTAATATTTCCTATGTTGAATCCACATTAAACTTTGTCTACGCGTCGACAAGCCCGGTGATTACAACCCAATGGGATGATTCATTCAAGATTTCGAAAGAAAGCTCTAGAACCGATTGAATAAACCATATTTTCTTTTAGTGTGGTCTTGTGTACTGTACGGAGTTGCTGTAATAGACTAGTTAAGTCAGTATGTCTTTTATGCAATCCAAAGATTAATTCTTGATAGTTTACGAATTTGTACATCCAAGGATTAACGATACAGAACTTTGCAGTACGTAGAAAAACATTTAATACAAAAGTCTTTCCATGCGATAAGACGCGACAATTGTATTTCAAATAAATAAAATATGGAAAAGGTTTGGAATGGTACTGCTTCTATGTACTCGAAGGGAAGAGTTGAAATTCGTTGTACGTTCGTGGATTGTAGCCAACAACAAATACTGGAGACCAGTACACAATCAGTGTTAGAAAATGCAAGCAATCATAGATTTAAAACGGTCTGTGGGATTTTGTCAAAGCGGTTTCAATGGAAGTAGATTGTCACAGGTTGCCGGAGAGTAGCACTATTGTACTTGTAACCGAAAGAGACAATAGGATAACACAGAGTACTATTTAATTCAGATGTATGTTTTTGATATCACTAATCATTCAATGTCAGAACAAGGGTAACTTTTATTTGTCAAACTACTGAATACCCGCCTACCGATTTTGGTTCTTCATACGGTGGTGGCCCGATGGTAGTCATCAAATTATCGATCTGGATGATGTGTGTTCGAATTCCACCAGCACAGCCTGACTTTCCGCATTGTGTGTTGTACGGCAGCCCTTTGATTGGCCGCTTCTTCCGTTACTGAAAGGTGTATCGTTATGTATTCAATAAAAGGAAGAAAAATGAAAAAGTAGGTTGTACATCTAGGCTACTGTTAAAACATATCCAGAATTGTCATACAATAAGGCTTAGATTATGAGGGAATGGGGTTATGATGAGTTTCTTCGGCTGCACATTTGGTGAAGACAGGATATCTGGCATCAACCAGTTCGGCTTTCACTATAAGTACGTCCGACAGACATAGAGATACCCCCCCCATTTGTTAAAACCAGTATTGTCTCTGATGTTTTTGAAATAATGTCGTACTATATATTAGCATATACTGTTACATTTGTTCTTGATTCGAAAAACAGATCACCATTTGTTCAGGTCTCTCCAACTTCACCTCGGTATAGGGCACTGAGGAGAATGTTTTGGTTGGTATTTTTGTGCCTTAATGTTTCGATGCATGTGACCGGATGACTAGTGATAATGAGTACTGTGCATAAAAAAAAACATGAAAGCTGTGTTGCATCCCCGAACATGTATTTCAGGTCACCGAATGGTGGTTAGATGATATGTACTTACAGAATCCCCTCCCGTTACCAATCAACTCCAATCCGGGCATGGTCTTCCCGAGGCATTCGTTCATCAGCGCTCGACAACAGCTGAGGTAAGCCAGTTGTCAGCTTACACGGTGTAGTGCGAATTCTCGTTTGCATCAAGCCGTGCACAACTGATAATAAAACACTGTCATTCACTCGCATGTGACTGATTAGCCTTTCTGTTGACTTTGGGAGTATTGACCAATCCCGTATTTTCTCAATCTGTTTAATTTAATAAAAAAATGACAAGAACTTGTTTTCGTAAATGATGAGTATTCTTCCTTAGCTTGGAAAAATTCGAACTGTGTCCAGTCTAGATAGGCACAATAAATAACTGCAATCTGATAGGTTTACGAAAGGGTGATGGTGGTCACGTTTTGTTCCTAAACAATCAGAAAACCAAACTCAATATTAGATTGCTTCAGAAAGCTTTAAATCCCATTCAACAAAACGTATATGTAATCCTAGATCGTCTGTTAGTACGAAAGATTCTCAACAGAAGCCCAGCTTACTGTGCTTTGAACAACCGAAAGAATATAATGCTAATATGAACAAACGTTGAATACATGTAACAGCATATCTGAACCCAATTGATGGGCGTGAGAAAGCGCCCTGTCGTCGAGTAATTGATTGCTGCTAGAGAAGTGCGGGAATTGATCCAATGGTTGGGTCAAACAGTACGCACAAATTCAT
>UZAN01040537.1:38870-61222 GCA_900618425.1 Echinostoma caproni
TAATATTTGACCAAATTAAACCGGCGCGATGTTCAGAAGAATTTCAGTTTCTGTTATTCCCTTCCATTTGATCATTTTAGTCATTGCAACTTTATTCTCATGTTCTCTATTACAAATCACTAACCATGGTGCTAACATTCAAAATCATCAGTATTGATGCTACTGCTTGTGGGATCGTTTGTGACCTTTTAGATCTGCATTGGGGTCCAGCCAGTAGGGTCATTGTTGTACATTTTGCACCGACGTCAGTGGATAGCCTTTCCTTAGGAGTAACCTTAACAAGTCTACATACGTTATAAAGATTTATCAATCTATACGATCTAATCAGATGATTGTACTGCATAGATTACAATTGGTAGTGTATGTGTTAACTATTTCACCACATAGGTTCTGCGATATGCTATGTTTTCTGGAGTAGTTCGTGGTGCGAACGAGGCTAAAGGCGGTCAGACTATAAACCGACGTGAAAGTATGAAAAAGTTATAAATATGTGTGTCGTGTTGGCATTCCAAGGATCAATAACTGGAGACGACAAGCTATATGGCATGGTGCCCAAAACAATGACACTATTTTATCTATCCAGTTTGTGTACGCATTCAAATTGATTCGTACAGTTTCATATCCCGTTTTGATATCAGTGTCATTCTAGTACATTGTTTCACCCATTTATTCATGGAACAAGTCTAGATGGGCATCCAAAATTGCGCATAAAGATTCAACTAGAGCCCGCAAGTACATGGCTATTGATTTTTTAGGCCGAAAACACTGAAACAGGCAAAAAAACATGTTTTTTCTTATGCATAGCTGCTCTCACCCTGTCCTAAACTTCAGTGATATTTACTAGTGTGCAATTCTGTTGACGTGGTACTGTCATTCAACTAGGTTCAGGATCATCAATACGCCATTACAGATAGTTTACTTCCGAAATATCGGCCCAGAAATAGTCTCATTTCCTCAAAATTCCTGATTTCAACAGCTTATTATGTGAGGATTTATCGCTTCCAAATAACACGATTGTATTCGTATCTTCTCACTTGCTTTGCACTTCTATCCACCGGCCACGTGATCTTTTGGGATGCTAGAAACTCGATGCAGTCTTTACAGAAACACCGAAAACAGTGCTTGTGTACATCACTGACCTTGAACCGCGATACCTTTCAGTTCAACACTTGAATGCTTTCCCTTCGGCAAGTCGATTTGTCCCACCCATGTATTTGTACCTATCTCCAGCTGGGCGGGGGGGGGGAGATATAATACAAGTGAATAGGGATACATGAATCAACGGGGCTAGTGTGTGTCTTAGTCTAGGTGGACAATGGGGTTTGAGCACACCTCAGGACGCTAATGAAGTTTCTCAGTCCATTGACCCGCCCACTTGGACGTGCAGTTCACTCCGCCTACCTGTCGAACCTTACCCCACGCCCGAACCACTCTTACGCACGTACGCACACACACACACACACACACGACCACGCACACAAAACTGGCCACCTTCATTAGGTAAGACAGCCCTGAGCATCGAGTCTGTAATTAGATTGCGTTGAATGACGATGCCCGAGGAGGCTCGGTCAATCGACAGCACGATAGGCAAAACACGAATAGGCAAGCACTGACCACGCTCGCAGTTCTCCGAATTCACTATCCGAGTAATAAGGGGAGATGTCCATGTGATGACACGCGAGTGCACAAGTGGTCAATTTGCGAGGAGGACACCAAAAACAACTGTCTTAAGTGAATCGAACGAACTGAAAAGAGGAGAATTGCGGACTCATTGTGATCGACGGGCCAAGGAGAGTAAATATTCTGCACGATCTGAACTACTATTCCAGTTATGGGATTGAATCTTGAAGTAGTAAGATTAAACAAAGGCCACGTTACCATTGATAGTTGACATCAATTTTATAAGAAAACTTGGAGCAACCAGTAGAGGTCGTCAGGAAAACACTCGTGATTAGTACAGGAGAAAAATAGGATTGTGCATAGATGTTATAAGGTGGGTAAATGTAGCTCGTTGGTACACCGATGATTTTCCCGGTTGTAGCCGACTAATAAGTAAATCTATGGTTTTTCGTGCGGTAAAAAATTTTAACTCCAGTTTTCTAAAAATACAAATACTTGAGGTCGTTCGCTTCAGAGATCACATTTCCAGAATTTAATTATCGGCTTTCAGACAAGCTAATCCATTTTCGTGGACAGCTCGTGGTTGATGATAAGACTAGAATCTCGAACGCAATGATGACCTTGTGAAACAACAAATAAATGGATTGAGTTATCCTGTTTGAGAATAGTTATAAACACCCACCAACTTACTATCGCTAATTCTTTAGGCTTGTTTTGTCCGTAGTCTATTTTGGACAGGCACCCAGACTGAATAATTAAATCAATACCTCCTGAAGTTCCCATATTTGTATAATATTGTCTCAAATTTATGGTACAGTCTTATTTGACCGATTTTGACCACTATAGCTACTACAGCCATCCAAAAATTTCGTCAGTACCAATTGTAATAAAAACAGTAATGTTTCCCGTTGTTGTTGTGGTTGTTGTAGTTTTCATAATGTTTTATGTTTATTCAGTTGGGAAATCCGTTGAATTATTTTCTCATCAAATTGATGAAATGCATTTTCTGTAACATTACGGAAAAAAGCGTTACTTTCTCTCATTTAGGTTCGCGGCTCAATTAATCTCCGGAATTTTGGACTATAAAACTATTTTGGACACGTAAGTTTCTGACCGGAAGATAATCCTGTATCTGAAATGAACCAAATTCAGATCAACAAAAATAACTGAACTGTGCTTCTGTTGACGATATGTTTCGATATCTAAAAAGCTGTTTCATGGCGAATGCAATGTTGATCGATACGTTATAATTCGTTGATTGCTAATCTTAACAGTGGAATGATACATTTTGGTGACAGTCGATTGTTTATAATCCTCTCACGGTTAGGTCAAAGTATGCTGTTCAATCACACAGTGACAAGTTATTTGAGGTATTGTTTCATTATATTTTGAATTTCACACAATTGGTAGCCCTGTAAACCTTCCGTCGATACTGGCTCGTAATGGAGCCTCGCATAGAAATGAGCACAGTGGCTCAAATGAGAAGCCTTAATCCTTTATCCGTCAATGTCTTCTGCTTCTTTTTCTGTTGCTGTTACAATTAGATGTTCACTTGTTTTATACTTGAATGATCAACTCAATCAGTGAGGGTGATCAATCTCCCTTCCAGGTTGATCATTTGGACACTCCGCGTAACTTGAACATTTCAGGTCTATGGGAACCAGTTTCACGCCAGTATAAAACAGAAAACAGTCATAGTCATTTCGATCGACTTCGAAACATATAACGTCCTCCCCACGCCTCTGTTCTTTGTGACAATGTGATGCTAAACATTGTACATTAGAAAAGTAATAGCTTTTACCGTTTAGGAGAAAACCTACAGATCTTTATTCTCTCTCTCTATTACAGCAACATTCTGTTGACTATTTATAGCTCAAGTTGACTGTTTTGTTATTCTAAAGTCACCCCCAGTGAATCAAACCAACAACAGAGACTAGGATTTCAGCATCGCTGATGTAAATTCTCCAGCAAAGATTTACTCAAAAATCTGCCTCTCAGCATTTGTTAGGTTCACTCTGATCCCTATTTTTGATGGCAGTACTAATTCCTGTATATCGACAGATTATTGGGACAGCAATCGAACAAGTCAAAGCGCTGTATGAGAGTCAGTCAAACCACGAAAAGAAATTTGAGCAACCTAAGCCAATTACCATGAGTTTACTTGGGTGTGTTGTGGTGGTACTTGGAGAGATGAAGGGGGATCAAGGAGGAGCAGGTGGAGCTGCGTACTCTCTCACAGATGATAGGAGTTCCCGATTGGGACGAAAGAGTGTGGGTATGTATTTCTGGGTCAGGTGACGCAGACACAACTCACCGCCTTCTGAGTTTGGCTTTGACTGAGCCGTGTGCTCTGCTGCCCTGGGCTCGAGGCTAGGCCGTGTGCGTGTGCACGTGCTTGGTTAGTTGAAGGGGGGGGGGGTTGAAACCCGTCTCCGCCGTGTAATTTGATCCTTCCTGACCTGGCTAGCACGATGTGGTTTCGTCAGGAATTACCCAACCGACACGCATCTGCAGACATGGACACACACAGGCAATGCTATTTGCACACTTGCACACAAACCCATACACATCTTTTGGGACTGTAGGTCCATGCCCAATTAATTCAGTTGCCTGTTGACACTCATTTCCACGTATATTTGTTTATTTGAGCGACTAGTCTTTCGTTTGAACGCTTCTGTGGTAAGCCAACTCCCCTTGCCCGCATGCGCACACAAACGCAGTCACAAGCGCGTAAGTGACATCACGTTCTCTTGCAATAAATGAAAGGGAACCGGAAATGTTCAACTGAGCAGGAAAAGTGGTTCTGTTTCTTTGTTAGTCAATTAGATAAGTGTCGATTGGTAGGGGAAAATGCTGCAAATAGGTTTTTATTTGTTCCTGAGTTCTTTTGTAAACTGTCTCCCTTGACCTTAGAAAAAAGTGCCCCCGGAGTGAGTGAGATAGAAAAGATATTAGAATTTTTAAAGCATAAATATTTGACTTGACACCGCGTCCTCGGAGATCAGGGGAAAAATAATTAATTTTAAATGATCTGTGATGGAGTAGTGAGATTACGGCGAGTCTAATAAAAGTTCTAGTGGAGTTGAGCGTTGAAGACTGTGGGGTGGGGAAATCAGGTGTTATGTTTATGAGACCGTTTGCTTTGGCTAGTCTCGAGACGATTTACCCGCTGTGGTACCTTTTGACATGAGAACAGTTTCTCCTGTGCTGTTTGGTGCAGTGTAGATAGCATGCAAAGATCACTAGCGCACATTATACCGATAGCATTTATAACAATATTTCGACGTAAAGCGGCCACGAACTTGAATGTACTTGAGACACCGGAACTACCAAATTAGCAGGCGGTCTTTGTGACAACTTTCAACCACCAATGAACCAATGGCCTAATCCATCATAGTGCAATAAGCTTGGAATAAATAATACCGTACGTTTCTGAGTCTCTCTGTGGAAAGGTGTTCGATTGGTATTGGTATTTTTTAAAGATGGAGTTTTACAATGCATACGAATAAAATGACGAATCTTTCACCAAATCCCATCCATTTTTACAGGTCGTTCGCAATGGGGTGTACGTAAATCTGTCTTTTAGTTATCACATAAAATGAATATTCCTGGTCGTCTGTTACACAATACGCACTATAAATATTTTGTTGCTACTAAGTGTTTTCTCGGTAGATCTCAGTTCGAAATTGTTTCGTTTATCATTCACCTTCACGGAGTTGTTCACTCACTTTAGACAATTCTATTTGAATAACTACGATTCCTATGCACAGTGAGTTGCAACTTTTGGGCGGTTTTTGATTAAGCGAGTGGTCAAACAGGAGATCAACGGACAAACAATGAAGTTTTGCCGATAAGTGAACCGGGATGGAGAGAACGAACCTAACAGTTTAGGTATGATGCGTTCTATAGTTGACCTCAGAATGCAACCGTTTAACGACCCTCACATTTCAAGTCGCGTTGGTGCAGGTCAAGATTTGTTAACTACCGAGCATTATGAACAGCAGATTGGGATAAGCAAGAGTCCTGGTCCTATCGGACCAGACTACCGAACCCTCATCCATAAACACAGGAACACTCGTTGTCACCGTCAGTCACGAGTGGGGCCTGGTATTCTATTTTGGACCATAGAAGGGATAGACATCACATTGAAGAGCTCTTGTTTCGTACTCATATGTTGTAAACCAGTGATTTTAAAAGCAGTAGCCATGAAAAAAACATACTATTGGTGAATTATTTTTCCATTTTCCCGGACTTTCTTCATCAAATTAACACTGTGTTGATGGGAAAATTCCAAGAGCGTTGTAGCCACTTTGAAGCGAAATCACGTAGAGCTCTTTGAAATGGCTGATCCCCGCATAAATCATCATTGACTGTGGTAAGGAAAATTGAAGCTCAGCATTCAGATAAATAACTTCGGCCGTGTTATAAATTCAGTATACGGCACTAAGCGGATAGATAAACATGATTCACAATCTTGCTAATTATCAAATACATAGCTTTATTACAGCGATCAGGATCAACTGTATCAAAAGATATTTGAATGTGAAAATTCATGCCTTCAGCTAACCGTCAGAGTACCGAATTCAGTTTATTAATTAAAGATTCGACAAGCAGGGGTAACATACTTATCACAACCTAAAGGAAAAGGAAGTAGCATAAAGTTATTTCATTCTATCCATTGTAAATTATGAGCTATGCTTATGCACTGAATTCAGCGTGAAGCTACCACAAATACGAAGCGTTAGTGGTTAGGCCACTTGGTCGGATTAATAAGGCATTCGATAGCTTGCTGAACAGCAATGGTGCATCATATAGCTGAACTACCTAACTGTTATGGAACCTTCTCGTTAGAAACAACCTTAATCAGTTATCTTACGTACAACTTCTAAGCATGGTTCTTTACTGACTGAGCACAGGAAGCGGTATCCTATGGAAACACATACTTGATTCACAATGTAAAATGCTTAATGCTTCATCTCAACTCTAGTTAAACTGAGAAGCCTGACTAAATACTTTTTGACCAGATTGCTAGGTGATATACCCTGAACACAATCTTTGCAGAAACATGCATTGTATCAATACTATTATGTGTATGTGTAAAGGTGGTAGGTACTCCAAAAGAGGACCTCTACACTACGTAAGGTAGTGGAAATGACACAACATCTATTCTTATTCATCGCTTTATATTTTTTCGATGGTATTATTTTTCTCACAGACGATCCCTACCAATCGATCGATGTAGACACAGTCGCAAGGGGCAGCCATTATGTATGGAACAATATTATCGATTATTTACATCTTACCGATTTCCTGGTAAAAAGAAAGATAATCTGGTCACCACTACGGATCGTGATCCGTTCGATCCAGAACACATCATTGTGGCTTGTTACGACCAGGTAAGTGGATTTGAGTTGGACACAAGATAGTTTCTTTCTGTTTAAATTATTTCACTCTTTCTTTGCATTACACAGATCTACTGAAAGCATTATTAAAGTTGATTTTTGAATTGAATTGCTGGTTCTAGGGAACTGTGCCCAAATTTTTGGCAGCACAAATTCGTTTGTGGATGCGTAGTTGTGTGAAAATTATATGATGAATTGGTCGTGCAATTGAGGTATGAACTGAAAAGCTTGGAAGCACTGGACAGGTGTTTTAACGTGGTTGGGTTTCATCAGTAGTACTAATCCATCGACCCATCCATCGACCCGAAACCTCACAGAGAGAACGAAAATGCTGAGTGTTATACGTGCAAAAGAAATATTGAGAATGATACCTAGAATCTCCAGATTATTTTGATTTCCTGTATCACTTTATTTAATCATCGATTAATAGCTTTTGTGAATGATTTTTGCAACTGTTACTCACCCATCGCAAGAAATTTGAACATTTGTGAATCCCACAAAAACACTTGAGTTACTCAGCAGCTTGGCATGTAATAATTAGTTTCAGACAATGCTATCGGACACCTAGAGAGGTTCCACTTGTTTGTTCTCAGTTACTGTTGTGTAAAAATGTTTGTGCATCTTCAAGTGTCCAAGATCCTAAATTAAGCAACGATGAGGTACTTGATGAATGTTTCTGAGTGACCACCTAACGTAACTGACCAAAACGACTTATTTAAGTCGTAATTGAATGAGGAGATAGAGAGGAGGAGAGACGATGTGGAAATACCAGGAGTAGTTTAGCGCCGGTTAGACATGCATAAACTGGGAGATTTGGATGAATAAAAAAATAGCCTTGTTCAGAAAATATCGATAACTTCCTAAATATACACCTTTCGCGGTGCTTAAAGCAAATACTTGACTTGAGTAAAAAATTTCAAGTTCACAAATTTCAACTATAAGCAAAAACGAAGGCTGAGGACAAATTAAAAATGTTACCGAGTAAGTTGAAGCGTATCTAAACTTAAGTTCACTGAGGAATCGCGTTGGTGATGACGGTCAGTTGGTACTGTCATCCATCTCGTTAACTCGTCAACCGTGCATCCTTATTTCGTGGTCGCCGACTAACCTCCGCATATCGCAGTTTTTTTCTCTGATTGTATTTTTACAATCCACTTCTTTCACCTTAAAACACTACTTTTCACTTGTTCATCCAACAAAACGAAGTAGAAAATTATATAAGATCATCTCAGGACTTATACCTGCTTAGGTCCCACCCCTTGGTAGTTCATTCAATCCATACATTTCCGACACCTTTTTAAAGACTGTCATGCTAATGTTGTCACCTATCACTGGCATGTGTCTCGTCCTTGTTGGAAGCCATCAGTTGTACTTACCAGCTTTGTACTCTTACTGAGGATCAAATCACAAAATTTTAGGTCTCATGTTGATGATCTCACCCACGACGGCCAACAGTTGCAAGCCTGGCGAAATGTAATAACAATGCACAAAGCCTGTTATGTGTAAAGTCCCACGGAGAATAACTAGAAAACCTCAAAGTAATGATAAAAATTTATTTGACTACCGTTTTATTTATTTGACATGGAAATGCACAATCAATTTTCGAGAAGGCAACTGCGGTCATTTGAAGATTTCCCGGTTGAATACAGCTATGGGAAAGATGGGTGTTGGCGAGGGGATTTGAACTCAGTATCCCCAGGTCACCGTTCAGATTACCTCATCCATCTTACTACCATTGAGTTGAAGACGGATTGGTTATTGGAAGTGAAGGCACGGAGAGAAGAGCAAGAATCAGCTATGAGGGGCAACTATTTTTCCTAAAGGTAGTAAAATTTCAAGGGAAAAAGAGATCTGTGTTAACAAAACACTGGAACTTTGTAAATTAAAATTCAACTATGGTTCTGCGGCAACACAGTGGACTGGATAGCTCAAGTGGCAAAATTAAGGAGTTTTATTGTTTCCAGTTCTATTATTCCGTTTAATTATTCCAATTCATCGCAGCTAATTAGTTCATTGTCCATATTGCTGCTAACCAGTCATCAATGATCTTATTATCAAATAGTCATTCATTATGTCATTGACCGTTCAAAAGCTTTGAAAGCAGCATTCCGTAGTTATTTCATCCTTGTTCGCCGGCAATCTTTAACTTCATTATATATGGTAGGCATATATTTCATGTTTATTCTTGGTAGGATCACCAAAAATCTGAATTAATGACTCAGATAAACGAATGTTTTCATCCGGTATATTGATCAGTTTGACACGCAGCAAGCTCCTCCGGATCACAACGAATAAAAAGAGTGTTTATTCTAATAGAAATAAGATCTCACGAACTGTGGGTTCGAAGCGCATTGCACAAGTTGAATATGCGCTGTAGGTGCTCGCGAACAAGGAAAATAACCACGACGTGGTGAATTCGTAGCTGTTTAGGAGCATCTTTTAAATGCGTTAGATGGGCATGAACAACGTATTTTGGATGGATAAAACAATTATGGCAAACCATTGCGCATTATTATTATTGTTATTTGTAGTAGCAGTGTTACAAATGATTTATTTGGAATAGCTGAACTTCAGAAAAATAAAATGAATTGGTCAAGTATCCTAAGATTAACTGGGTAATACACTCTTTCTTTCAGTAAGAATGGTAATTCATTCCCGCATGGAGTCAACCTATTCGGATTGTTAACAGTCCATTGTATAACTGAAAAGGTAGTACAATGAATCTTAACTGCTTAGGTCTCGTTATGTCCGCTCCAAATGTTTAATTCAATGCAATTTTTCGTGTTTTTAGTTTTATGTAATGGAAGTTGTGGCCAATGGAACTAGACTTTGTGAGGAAGATATCTACAATCAACTCCGGCGAATCACCCAGTTTGCAGAGGAAGCAGTGAGTGGGGAAAGTGATTCAACAGCACAGCCTCGTGTGGGAGCTCTGACAGCATTGCCACGTAATGAATGGGCGGAAGTCTGGGAACGCATGTCTCAAGGTAACTGGTTGTTCGCGTTGTTAATTCTCGTTGTGCTGGTGGTACGAGACGGAGAAGAAGATTCACATCTTCAAGTTCAGTTGTAAAGTACTTTTCGGATAAAAGCAATCCTACTCAACAACCCATAGTCATTATATGAGAGAATGTGCAGTATTTAAAATCGAGATAAACCAACCCATGTGGAAAAGCACATTCCTGTTGTATTATCCAAGCACCCAAATCCTGTTGAACCGATTATATATACATATATATATATATATATATATACACTTGTCTTTAAGCACGTAGTTTAGGATGAATAAATTCAAGCTCACATCTGAAAATTAATCACGTCCAGAGGTTTTGAGGAATTTCGGATTGAATTCATGAATATAATGAAATAAAAGCGGAAAGCAGAACAAGAAAATGAAAAAATAGAAGAACAGGAAATGGATTTGGGTGCTTGAATTCCGACCCGAATCCAGGAATTTGTCGACCATTTAATTTTTTCTATGTAGATAAAATCAAACAACTGAATTACATACTGTCAAATATATACTCAAACATACATGGAGAAAAGGGTGCTAGTATTCCCGGTTATCGACCTTGTATTTTAGTCATTCGAAATTCACCGGTTTAGGTGGGATTTGGGGTTGTGGCTAAGCAACTGTCATAAGATAAAACTCAAACTTCACACTCTTTACAGCTTATTCCTTCGACAAAATACAAAAACCCATAGCAATCCCAAAATGGAGTTAATCACCACCGAAGGAGTAGCACTTTTATCAAATAAAAACAACAGTGGATCAATTAACTCTAGTCTACATACAAAAGGGGTTTGATTCGATAAGCATTTTTAATGTGTCTGAAAATCAATAATTACGTCAACATGGCCTATTTATCTATTGTTTGTTTTCTTTAGATAAGCAGAACAAAGAAAATTTAGACTTGATTGCGAACAGCATGTTTGTGCTCTGTTTGGATCAACCCATCGGTCCGGTACGTGAGATTGATGAGGAAACCCAGTTGAACGGGTCAGTGGAAGACTTGAACGATGGTAATGGACCCGAACACAGGCGGGATGATGTGTCCTTGACTCTTCAATTGCTTCACGGGATGGGAAGTAAATTCAATGCGTCCAATCGATGGTATGATAAAACAATGCAGGTGAGTGTCTATCCTATTTGTAGACTTTGGCATCTCTTGCCGCGCCATATATTCCCGGTTAGGTGCAGAAAACGTGAATGGAATTGCTGAGTGAAAACGAGGACAGTTTAAAGTTCTTCGTATCTCTCTTTCTGTTTTATTTCTTGGCCATATTTTTTGCTTCGTTTTGCTGTTTTTGCGATCGTCTATAACTGTTCTCACGTCCGCTCGCTCGCTCGCTCGCCCCCCTCCTCCCCCACACACGGGCACAGACAAACAGACACATCTGCCGTTACAACCTCATGATTAGGCAAACGTACCGCTCCCGAAGACGGGAAGGGAATGGGGAAGTTATACCTTTGTCCATCTGTTTATTGTGTGCTGCTGTCTGTGAACAGGGTAACTAATGATTCAGCTCTTCTCATCTCACAAGAGCTCCGGAGTGGCAGGTGTTCTCAGGTCGGAATTATCCCACCAAAGTTTGAACGTTATAATTAACTCTCTGGACTCACAAAGACAAGAATTTACGCGAGTGTGCGTGCGTCAAAGAGTATGGTTGAAGGCGTACATTCACCCCAACTAGCTGAAGAATTATTATTGCTGTTCTTGTTCTGACTGTTCATTTTTACGATCGCATCCTATCGCGGAACGAAGGTGATCGTGTCAATACGGACGCAGTGAATGAGATGAAGGCAATTATGGTTTTATTTTGGCATATGATGATGTGCGGTAGATGAACCAAATAAGAGATTCTCTGAAAAGAAAGACCTGTGAAAGCTAACAAAAAATCATACGAAAACTATCAGATAAGTGATGAATGAATCAAATCGCTGATAAGAGCGGTCTATTGAAACTTGAATGCACTACAGTTGAAAAGATGGACCGGCACCATTGATAGGAACAGCCATTTCAAGGACGACAATGATGGCTCGATTAGGAGTGTAAATAGACAGACATGTCAACACAAGCGGACAAAATAAAGCCTTACTTATCTCCGACGAATGACCAAATGGTGACCAGAATGATGTTCAGCTTATCAAGTCTACTCACGTAAATAGACATTATTTAATCATCTAAAGACCAGCACCGCGAATTCTCAGTTCCTGAACGTAATAAACGCGGTCTGATCAACTGCTCGGTGGTCAAATGGGTGGTATACTTGCGTTCTAACCGTGATTTTCCGAGTTCAATCTCCACTCGGTTCTATGGGTTCGCACTACAGACGAGACCCACCCACGTGTAAACAGATGTAAATTATCCTACCTATCACTTCCCATTTCATTCTCTTTGTACATGACGACACCTACTATACAACTACATCTGATTTTCGGAACGCTAACCTTTGGCATTAAAGACTGTTCCGAGTCTGTAGGGAGATCGAATTCAGGGTTCTTTTAACATGCTATCTATTGCGTCGATTGTGAATGTATTGCCTATAGGCCTACCAGACAAACGTGTTTTCAAAATTTTCGATCCCAGTAAAACCTGAGTACCAAATCGGTAAAGTAAAATGCGTTTATATGAGAAAACTTCTTCGATGAATTAACTGTCTGACTTACAGAAAGCACTAATTGTCTGCTACCAAGCGATTACTTATAGCTGTTCATTAGAACCATAACTGGCAACTCAGAGGTTCACCGGGGAACCATTGATCATTTGGTTCCATCTTGTGCTTCATTCTCGCCCACGTGAAAGGAATGATGGAACCGGCTTAAGAGAAACATGTTGATTCCGCTGGTATCGTGGTGGATTTCAACAGTAACGGATCAGTTGTTCTGCACACTTCCCTGGTTAATAAACTAGCGAGAACCATTAACCCTATTAACAATAACTAAATTGCTCACGTGGTTTCTTGACAAATCAGATGTGTACATTAACAACCCGTTTTGTAATAACTCCTTTTTCAACCTTAAATAGGAACAGGAGACGTGTGGGTTTTGAAAAACTGCGCCCCTGTATCCACGGTATGAAGAGCAAAAGAAGACATAGGTAGCAAGATGCTACCATTTCGTTTAATCTTCTTAATTCCTGAAGTAAAACAAACAAACACATTAGGGTTGGAAATCTTTGTGGACGGACGTGCACAGATAGATAGGGGTCATCAAATTGCTGAAGTAAGTAGATGACAGTCACACAGAACACGGGGTCATCAGTTGCAAAGCACCTCATGAAAACCAAACCCAAGTTGATCCCGCATCGTATTTCAAACCCTTGTTTAGTAACTGCAATCCAAAACTGCTGACAATTCGTGAGGCGCTGTTCACCAGATTACATCCTCCTCTTTCGTGCGTCCAAATGTTGTTGATGCAATCAGTTCAGTGGAGTTGGCCTCTTGGTTTTAGTTTTGATAACCTCTGTCTCTCTGCACATGTCCATTCACTAGGTTTGCAAACGCAATTTATTTTTTATTACACACATTTGTGTGGTGAACAGCAAACAGGGCGAACCCCATAGTCACAAAGACCTGCTACTCCGTCATGGAAACTGGTAACCTAACCCTTGGATTTGGAGTGGCGAACCACACAAAGCCTCGATAGTTTACGCGGGGTATTGAACCGGACGACAGCAAAGCTGCCTACCATTAAAGCCAAGTGGTGGTGGCGGGGTTCGAACGTCGGATCATAGGGTTCAAAGCTCGCCAGTGACAGCGACTAAACCACTGCGCCACCACCATCCGTGTTCTATATATGTGCTTGTTTATTTTACGTCAGCAATTGAGATTGAACAAAATGGTTACATCTCGCGACATGTCTTCTTTAAGTCTTGGTGAGATGTGTTTCTTGGGGCCAGTTCATAGAGAGGAAAGACAGTAGTTTTTCGTGAAACCTTTATCTTTGGGGGTGCTTTAGCAAAGATTATTGAATATATCTGAGATTCGGCATGCACCAGTGGAATTATATGGCGAAAATTTATCTCAGTCGTAATGAATAAAGAATAATTTGAGACTAGATAAGCATTATTTCTGCTCGTGCTAATGTACATTTTCTGTCGTTAGTTTTATTGAGCCCAATCAATAATTCTAGAATTTATGAACTGATCACTCTGACAAGTATCTTAACCCTCAAGCTGTCAGACAGTATGAACTCTTCGATTTTGTGTCAAATTTTGATAGTTGAATGGTTGCCCTTGTAAGTTAGCCCGAAACAGGAGCGTCTCATTCGGATTTGGCATGTTAGAAATGATTATCTGCCAATGGAACCTTCGTTCGTTGATCTGCCAAACAGTCGCAAATATGCACATATTTTTGTCAAACACTGTACAACTTCAGGCAAACTGGCATATGCTTGTTCGGTGATGTGAGCTGCATTAGATTGCATATTATATTGTATTATTCAATAAACGAAGGTGAATCACATTCGGCACCGGTCAAAATAGAGTTTGACCGCACAGAATGGAATAGTAGAAACGCGCTTTCATTTGTCATTGTTTACTTAATGATAGCTCGGACCTCCAACGAAGGAAAACTTCCACGTGAATACACATACGCACAAACTCAAATATCAGTGAAGCCGATCAACGATATCAAAGGGTCAACCCTATTGTTTCATCGATTTCCACGGTAGCCATACTTCATACTGGATTTGGTGAATTACGCCACTGTTACTAACCTAAACTAGGTGATTAGGTGATTAGGTTCAAATCCTAACATTACCACCAAAATTCGGTGGCAGAGAACTTCGAGTATTCGCAACTTAGTGCCCTATCTATCCGCGCATCATAGAGGGTTTATGTGGTTCCTCAATCCAGGTTTCAGAATTTGGATTTTCAGTCCCCTTAACTCAGTCCTCGTAATCTTGGGATGCAGCTATTCTATTGGTCATTCTATAAGATTATTTATGAGAAAGTAGTGTAAATCAGTTTCGTTCAGGAATACCTATGACATGTAACAAGTTATCTGAAAACTCTGGGCTTGCGTTTTGCGCTCGTTAGAGCTCATCAGTAGTGCATATACACCGTCTTATCCAGGCTTAAACATCCAAACCCATTGTGTGAAACGCGTATGTTAAAATGTTGTCAATCAATCCACCCCAGGACTAGCCAGAATTGTTAATTCATATTAACACGAGATAAGTGGATTTTTTTAAATATAACAGGGCCGAATTTCGTTTCACGGATCCACTTATCCATCATACAGTCGTGTGTTTTGTCGCTTTCAATCCGTTGATTGATTGCTAGATTTTCAGGAGTTCATTTCTCAGATATACTGTGGAGGGCGTTACATTTAGCCATGTAAACTTCACTGGTATTTGCAATGTAAACTTATTGTCCCAAAAAGCCTCAACAGGAGGCTCATACATCCACTGACCATCCCAGTTATTTTCACACCTAAGGCACAACAGTCCTCAGGTCGACCAACGCTGGTCACAGCAAACTTCAAGTGGTCAAAGGTCATCCTTCAGTTTAACTTCTCATTCGCACTGAAGCATTAATCCCAGTCTCACCCTAGAGCCGAAACCAAACAACCCTAGTCGACATCTATTGCTAACGAATAGCGATTTGGACCAGGTAAACGGAGGTGGAGTACAATAACTGTTTTGATCGATCCGTAGCCCAGCCGATCTCTCCGTGTTCCACATGGATGAATTTAAATGAGTTGACGGGATGCCTTGATTTGATAATATTTGATCAATACGAATAGGAATAAAAGAAAGAGAGAAGTTAATCAGGAACAGGCTTATTACCCAAACGTCATAGACGTCACACTGTTCCATTAATTTCTTTTGACGTTTCCCTCGCCATAAAGGAAGTCGTGCTTGTATTATTTCCGTTATTAATCAATACTAAAATTTTGGTGCCTCAGTGTGGTTTATCGTTGTTCCGGGTTCAAGTCAGTTAGTCCATTCCGAGACCTCACTCATTTCGTTTGTAGGTACATTCCACCTTTCAGTACAAATCGGAACACTACATCGAGCTAGCAATCACTTATTCCTTTATCGACGTTCAATCGAAACCTTAAATTCCAGAATTTGAACCTTTCTTTGGATGAAAGACGTTTCCTACTGATTCCACATGGAGTCGTAGACACAGGATTCATGTTATATTGTTCTTGTTTGGGTTTCTTTGCATGAAAGTTCCTTTAATCGCCAAATTTCTGATGCACCTCTAAATGTATTTTGTGAAGGACAACAAATGACCTCAGACAGCTGTTTCCTCGTTATCGGGAACCATGAGGAATTGATACTGCATGTGTGTCCATGCATCGGAGTGAACCTGGCCTCAACTAGCCTGCAACTTTTAACGATTCTCCACTTGATATGACCTTGTCACTCTGAATTCTTCAAAACGACAAACAATTATGTCACAGATCTCTGTGGGTTCCGGTTTTGCTGAGTTTCTAAAATATTACGCTCCTGATTAAGCTGGATGACGTCCTGGGTATTTTTGTTACAGCTCTGCGCATGAATACCCCAGTTCGATTGATCACTGAGATAAATATGTTCATACTGAGAGACGCATTTAGAATCATTTACCAGGCAAATAACACCTAACTTCTCAAATAGATCGAGGTAATAGCCGTTCAAGTTACTTTTCGAACGTGTGTACATATTGTGAATGGTTAACCATTCAGGCGTTACTTCTGTACCAAATGTATTTAGCAAGCAACGTTCATCGCACAACTTATCAGCTTAAGATACAGTATATTTTTACTACGTTATTGCTCTCTGAAACTGCAGTATGTAAATGTACAGTTGCAGAGAGATGTGAATCAGGATGCATTTTGAAATGCTCTGATTTTGGCTTTTCTTATTGGATTTGTTACGGGAAAACCGTAATTATGAACCACAACCCGGGCGAGTGGCAACTAATATACTCATCTTAATAATTGTGATAACATTAATCATGTTTCTTCTCCCTTTCCATATTGTATATTTCTTTGGGGCCGGGGGGGGATTAGACATGACACCAAGTTGATCCAAGCACATGCGTTGAGATACGATATTTTCTATTGACTGACTACATCGTGTGAGCAAAGTAACTCTAATTTTAACTCCTCTACCATATTTCTGCCACCATACGGTTTGTTTGCTAAATCCAGTGAATGTCAGTTTAATATAGGCACACTTATTATCTGTCTCCGTGTAAGTTTACTCAAGTGGATACAATCGAGAAAACAAACAGACGAACATATGCACGTGGGCCTAATAATCTGGGGGACAAACTGTGCCACCTAACGCTGCCCATATCCTACGTTTGGGCACGAAATGATCATTCCTATTTGCACAAAAGGATGAACAATTATTTTCTGAGTTTCTCCCAAATAAGATGAGCGCAAGAGTAGTGATCTCCTAGGTTTTTCGTACAAGTGGTTTTCAGATAAGATAAAAAATGTTCGATCCGAAATCGGTTAACTAGTTGAGGAAAGGAATAAATTATGTAATACCCCGAGTTTGTGTGTTACCCTGAATCAGCCCACATACAATGGGAGCTGTGTTAATTGTTTGGCACCAATGTCACAAGGTGAACAAGTGAACACTCAACCGAATTCGATGATTAGATCGGAGACAGCCAAGGTGAGGTTTATTGCTCTTGTGTGTGTGGTGCATTGCCCACTATTGTCCGGGAAATTTTCCTGTCCCTCTCTGCATGTACATTGCCTTTTTGCCANTGACGTGTGTGTTGTTCAGTGACCACAATGGTGACCACAGGTGACCGAATTCCCACCAAACGGTGCCCCCGTAGTTTGTCGGGCCTGTTTGTTGCAGGGTAGCGCACCCACAGTATTTGGTTACAAATGTGGTCAACCACGATAGAGTAGACGTTGGTATTTCAGCGTGTGCGCCGTGCACATGTTTGGAAGTGTGTGTGCGTATTGTGTTACCGCTTTGAGCTATATCTCGCGACGCAAGGGAGTTAGATCGAATACACATAGTCCAAAGCCGATGAAAGACGTTGCCGATGGTTACATTATGTTTGCGTTGTTATTATCATCGATGATCATTCACGTTTTGTTGCCCCATATTATAGTATACCGCAGGTTTGATACTTCCTATCTTTGTTCACTATCCCAATCCCTGCGGTCTTTGTTGGGCGTTTTTCTCTTCTTTTGAATGATGCTTGAATGCACTAGAAGATGAGTGAACTCGGGCACATGTGACCGACCTCAGCTCTGTCTCTAGGTTTGTTGACATTTATATTTTTGGAGAACCTCTGTAGAGTAAGGGAAACTCCTTGGATTACTTATTCTATTCTGCCCACTCAACCACAAAACTCTTATGCTTAATCATATTTTTTTCTGTCCGAAGATCGTGCATTTCAGTTCGAGTGTGTTTTTGTTCTTATTTGGCTTCTCAGTTGGCAGGGTCAGTGGGTGGATCTCCTTAATGAATTGAGGCATAACAGAGTATCGAAGTATACGCGTAAGACCAGAAGGAGCTAATGAGTTGACGTGAGCTGTTCAAGCGTAAATCAAACCGCTCTGATGCCTCCTCGAACACGCCTGAGTGAATCACAATAGTGACCGAGTCACACAACACACACGTACGGGGTCGTAAACTCAGTGCGACAAAACAACCAACGGTATTTGAAAAAAAAAAACTATTTGATTAAGTTTGCACTATACTTGTTGCTCAGTTTAGAATCTGGCAGTAAAGCACACTGCCCACTATCTAATGTGTAAAGTTCGTTAAAAATTCTCGGAGTTGGAAACAGGTTCAACGTCCGGTAACTGCTCTCTTCCTCGTTCATTATTTTCAGCTTTGGGCTTGAATAAAATGTCATTTACAACCTGTGCGTTTTATCGGAGTGAGCAAGATTAGGACTATGCGCTAGCCCAAGAAGAACTTTTAGAACTCCATACTTTTAACTTCATCAACTTTATAACAGCGAGAACAAGCATCATCACATAGCTCATCGATGGCTCAAAGATTCCCCCAGCTCTATTGCCCGCCATATATTGGACTGCTAACGTTGCATCAATCCAAAGCAAGCATTCTGGGCATTAGGCCAACAGAAAACTGTGTGTTTGTCTTGGTTTACTGAGGCGTCACAAACCAGACCTTTGCAAACAACTAGACGCAGTGGCCAGCCTTGCCCTGTCATGGTAGGGTTGTCACCGTAATTCCAATCGATAAGCATATTTTCCCAACCATTTCCTCTGTTCACCCCGAGTGCGACTGGTGAGCATTCATCTTTGCGTTGATTTTGCCTGTGTGAGTCTTTTTCATTTTTAAAGGTTTGTCATTATCTTGATCGAACTTTCACCTGAATGTTTGTACACAGCTGAAGAGATAACGCGAAACAGTAGAGTTCAACCTGTTCTCTGTGATGATGCTTGTTCTCGTACTTATGAAGTTTCTACGAGGAACTGGATCTATCAAATTTCGTCAACTATCTTCTTCAGTTCACACCGCATTTCGGTGAATAGCAAGGAGAGTAAACGTGTATTCTTTAGGTTTCCAAAAGCCCTACAATGGTTTGGAGTGGGTGTCTTGCTTTCTGACTGATCATTCTTTCCTCGCACCACACGGAACGGGTCAAGTTTCGCTAATGCCATCTGCTGGGGATAATCCACTGCCTTCATGCGGCGGAAATGTTTCTCCACCAATCATTGAGCCAGTGAACCAGTAAACCGTCAGTTCGCCTAGGGGAGCTGGAAAAACCCTGACTCCAAACACACCAAGAAAAGGAAGATGAACTTCACTCACACCTCCCTGATTGCCTTGCCATCCGAAGGCTCCGGATGTTAAGCCCCGAGAAAATCCACTTGCTTTGGATCTGGGAAAAAGGACAGCATCGCTCCCACGAGCAAAGTATTATGTAGTTTCTTTCCATATAGATTACTTTACCGTGACTTGTGTGACACAGTCCAGACTCATACACGTGTCAAATGTAAACATATTGGGTACAAGTGCCCAATGCTTATCTACATTTAATGGCAGCCTAATTCCTGGAACTTGGAGTCAACACAAATCCGTGTTGGGCAGCATAATCATTGTCACCCAGGTCACAGGAGATTCAAGCGACTACATTGAAAGTAAAATAGGCCGTCACTTAATCCGGTTGACTGCATCACTGTGAATGCCTTTCAACATAAATAAACTTTGGGAGACGGTTTTTTCACAGGTTTCAGGAAATGTTGTTGATTCTGGGTGTGGGTTTCACTCCTTGGGAGATCGTTGATTCCCCACCATCGTATTTAAATGCATTACCATGGCGTCGAATTAATGATCGTCCAAGGCGTAAAACGCACACCGATGATCATCAACAGCGCCTGGTGTCTGTGAAAAACCAAATGGTCTAATCCAAACATTCACCGTCTAAATTGATTGAGCCATTCGCACAGGGTGATGACCGTCGACCGTGCAGCTCTTGGATAAGGGTTTGAAATCCAAACCCGACTGTTCGCAATTCGAGTCCTGACAGGAACAGCAAAAGCACGCACTACTGACGAGTCCCAAACAGGACGCAACAGCTGTCCAGTTCTCTTTGTCGCTCATCACAATTATTTCCATCACACTTAAACTTTGGGAGCATTTCACAAGACACTTTTCGATATAAGAGTCAACTTTTAATTAAATGCTATACCTAAACACAATATGAAATTTCATTTCGTGATCGTGGAAATGTTTAGGATAATTGGTGTTAAAGACAGTAGTGGTTTTTGTAGTTGCAGTAGGGTAGCGAGATTCTACTGGCCTCGGTATTTAGTAGTATTTGTTGTGCAGACATGAACAAGTGTCTGGTGGATTCTGATGATATTCAACAACGAAAAAGACATTCGCGAGTGCTTGTTTCTTTATACCTAGAACTGGTGGGTGAGGAGGAAAGGTATTAACTATGGTTACGTTATAGGGGATGAGAACAGTTGGATAGTCTACTGGGAGAATGCTTTACAAGGTTTGATGTGGTGTGTTAAAACTTACTGAACCCGAAGTTTGAAACGGATACGGATGTACATTGAAAAAAGCTGAGGGATCTAGAGAGTAGTTTAAAGTTTTTGATAAACAAACCGGAGGAAGACAACAAGGAACTCGTAAAGCTAGTATGGCAAAACACAGGCCAAACCAAAAGGCCTCTGGAGATGAACAAGAAGAATAAGTGGTCTGAGGAACAAAACATAAAACCAAGCCATCTAATCTCCAGAAGCACGGTTGACTTGATCAGACCAGATAAGATTTTGGTTTACAAAAACACCAAGATACCGAAAAGAAGAAAGTTGACTATCCATCGGCTCACTCAGAGTAGATAAGGGGGACTCGCATTTAAAAGATTCTCGTATTTTACAACTTTTAAATGCGAAAGCAATAGCGATTATGTGGGTTTATTTCCTCAAGCAATTCATTTTTGCAATTAAGACCGTAAAACCATGAAATACAATGTAAAAGATACTACACATTACATGAATTTTCAATAGTGATTGGCTAAAACCTTGTAAATCAAAATATCAGTCATTTCTTATCATCCAGCTCAGTAAGATCGACGGATTTTCCGGAAACGTTATTCTAGGTTCTATGTAAGATAAGATACCCAACACAGTAAATGAATTACCGTATAGTAATAACTGATAACTAGACCAACTTGTGCAAAATACAAACTGAATTTCTATCATTTTTTCTACTGTGAATAATCATGATTCAAAGTCAGTTGATGCTCTCGTTGGGTGTGTTGCCTCTGATGCGTAGTATATCAAAGTTTTCACTTGTTAATCACTTCTTCGAATTCGTACGAATATATGAGAGTTGAGCAAGTGTGTGGACAAAGAGAGCTTCAACGTCCTTCAAATCTCATTTTTTCATCTCCTCGAGATGGGAAACGATCGGATTTACACTTAAAGTCACATACAATCCTACATACATAAATACATACATACATACATACATGCATGCATGCATGCACACAAATCACTTCCTTTTTTCCTTTAGATGCATCAGAAAAATAACTGAAAATGCCGGTGTAGGGCTGAGGAGAACTATAAAGAACAGTCAGCCCTATAATTAGCAACCTAAGTACCAATTAGCTCACCAACTCATTAGAGGTTCACCTTGAAGTCGAGTCTGCTCAGATGCATCCGTAAGTGGTGAGTAGATTGCACACGCTCATGGATTTTCCGCTCTCACGTACATCAATAGGAACTACATTTGGCGGTGGTAAGTCGTATACGTGGACGAAAGTATATTGTGCCAAGTTGAATACATTATTTTTTAACTTAAAATTAGCAAAGGGAAGTATGAATGAAGACTTTGGCAAACGCGTCTGTTTTGCATGTAGATGCTTCAGA
>UZAN01040538.1:2810-24935 GCA_900618425.1 Echinostoma caproni
TCCCCAGTCGGGTCGATGGATTCGCACTGCTGATGAGACCCAACCAGGTCGAAAAAGCTGTTCAGTGCTTCCGAGCTTTTCACTTCACGCTTCATTTGCTATATACTCGACGAATTCCCATTTGATATTTCACTTCTGTTAGTACTAACCGACAGACCGGCGAAAATACAATCCCTAATAGATGGGGCATTGGAATGATTCGTTGTTTGTGTGAGACGTACAAGTCCCACATCACAGGGTGATATAAATACATATCAAGACGGGAAGAAGATATATCACTAGATGTTGAAATCTTGTTTAATCTTCGCAGTCGCTGTTTCCAAGAAAGCCGACTGTATCAAATTATCCGATCACTGTCTGAGCCATATGAGCCAAAATATAAAGTCTGCTTTGAACTGCACATACCTCTACTAGTAGAGTAAATTTGAGAAAAGTTTTACAAGATTGTTAATGCAGCACTTTATCGCTTACTATATATTGCATCTTTTCTTACCAATCTTTGGCCCAAACCCCCAACTCTTTAGTATCGACCCAAAATCCTTTGTCCAGAACCCGCAATATCTTAGCCTTGACAAACAATCGTTTAGCCGAAACCAGTAGTGCTTTAGCCATGACGGTAGTCCGTCAACCTAGACGCACACACCTTAGTCATATTACTGAAGCGAGCCAGATCAGAAGGTATCGATATGTTTTAAGGTCAACGAAAGTTGGACCATTTTATCTTCAACAAAGCAGAGCTGGATTAAGAAATGAGATGTGGCGTTTGCACGGTGTAATATATGTTGATTGTACGGAGCATAAACGATGTGCCCGTATCGTCAAACCAGTTGACACACCTCGTACAGCTTCATTGTTTCCATATAACATAACATGTGATACTCCAGTGAGTAAAACTGTGCAATGTAACACAAACGGTGCACTGTTTTGCCTTCTCCAGTCCTAAAGGAAATTAAAAACGATACCACAAAAATGTAATACTTAACGTTCCGTATATGCATATAAAGCGAAATTTTACCAAGCGGATAATAAACACCCAAAGCTGTTCGAAAGTGACGGCCTGTCTACAAGACCTATCGTGGACCTGGAAATGTGCACGCAATCTATTGATTTTTGTCAAGATGGAAAATACACTGGTGGTTTTCGTGAACGTTTATTGACTTATCTTCGTACAAGAATGTACGGAATACATGCCTGTGTGACGATTAAACAAAACAAGCAAATCAATGCAGTAGCGAAGAAAAGCATGCCTCACGCGTTCCGTGGGTTGTAACAAGATTGAGGTTATATACAAACCTGAGCGGAAGATAGTCTTATGTAAAGCACAAGCAATGAAAACGACATAAAGTATTATTAGAATGAGAGTCAAAATTATTTTTGAAGGAAACATAAACAGGAAATGTCCTCGTGGATTACTACTTCTCTTCGTACAATCAACATCACTACACACCGTTCACAAAAGACACTCCGTTAAGTACACGTTTTCCCATCAAGCTTCAGACATACTCCGTAATTCGTGAATCTCGACGGACATATTCACGTTACTTTTTGCAGCATTAATAAGCTATTGATAGTTATGAGGTGTATCCGGTGAAAAGTGATCATTATTCTCAGCTTTTTTTGGATCTAGGAAGTTCACTTTCAGTAGATGCATGGAACGATAAACGTTAGATTTTCGTGGTTTCACATTTTGATTAGTTTAGAACGTTTTAACGAAAAACCGCCTATCGGTTGTGTTTTTTTTTTTTCACAGAATTGTCGCAGATTAACTTATAGGGAAACCCGAAAGCTATCCAAGATGTGCCAAACTGTTTGATGATACGGACATATTGCTTTTCTTCTTTAGAATCAACAGGCATTACAGAATGTGGCCACCACCCTTTCTCGTTTCTTAACCCAGCTTTGCAACATTAGTTGTTGAAAGTGAAATGTTTGAATGAATCATCATTACACGCTTTTTAAGAGGACTACACGGTAACGGACAAGCTCGTTTGCGGTGATTCATCTACAGGCTGAAAAATCACAATTTAAGTCGAAGCGTATAGTGAGCGNGGGGAGGGGGGCGGGAAACATGACAAAATGGGTAGAGAACAAATCAACATTCCAGTTTCATGACTGGATGTTATTCACACGTTGTTGATCACACATACTTATTGGTTCAAGTCATTAGAAATGGGTAAGAGGATGACTATTTCACGTGTGACGATCATGAAAAACCGAGTGTTCTCACGAATTGTTTCTGAAACAGAGGGAGAGGGATTATGTCAGCGGATTCCTATCGCTTCCGCAAAGAAACAAAGTGATCTAACATTGATTCACCTCGCCCACAGCCGTATGACTATGTGTGCGTCTGGGATAGGGTCTTGGTTAAAGCACTGCCGGTTTCGGCTAAAGGATTATGGTTCAAAGCTAAAGGTTTGTTAGGACATTGAGCGTTTCGGCCTAAAGCTTGATGCGAAAAGATATAGTTTACCTGCAGTTGCGGTAATGCGTACATGAGCAAAACCATCCTTCAGTTATCATGTTTGGATCCTTAAGCTGTTGTTCAAGTTGATGACACAACTCACATTTAATCAAATAGTGGATCGTGATCGGCGTTATAATTTGCAAAACACTTCCTGAAAACCGAAAACGCAATTGATTCTGCTTCCATTTTTGAACTGGTGTTATCTCGATGCAATGCAAAACTGTTGGCAATCGGAGAGGTGTTGCCAATCAAATACCATCATCCCGTTTGTTGCGCCAAAATTTGTTGACGCAATCAGCTCACTTGCTGTGGAGTTTACCTCTACTTTTTATTTCTCATGGCGATATCAATCGATATATATCCGTTCAACTCGATACACGAATTCAGTTTGCTATTATTGTGCTTGTTAGTTTTAGGTCAGTAGTTGAGAACAACAGTTGATAGAACAACATGCTATCATCTCGCGATACATGTCTTCTATCGTTTCTGATGCCATAAATGAAGGTGAACATGAGTTTCAGATAATTTAGCAATGTTTGAACGGATATAAATTCGGAATTACCTTTTCGATCAAATTGTGTTCCATCTTTTAGTAACCTGAACTAAATTATACGTTACCTGATTTATATGTAATGCTACGTCCACTATGTACCAGCCTTGAACAGACGTCTCTAGGGGTACATGACACTGGCATGACTGTGAAACAATAAAAATTGACGTTATTCAGTCTACCATGCTGCTTGTCTGTATTAAGTTGATCGGAACCATATGTAAACCACGTATCCACCTACTAATTACCCTGCTATTATACTGTCATTCGCCATGGTCATTTCATTGCGGTCTTGTCGGCACAAACTTTTTTCATTTATACTTCTGTCTTCAATCGAGCAATGTAAATCGGTGCCGACTGTCATAGTGGATCTGATTTTTCCCCCACAAGGTGGACAACCGTAGTATTGTCATTGTTCGGCGTTTGATGCTACCAAAAAGCGTTTCTTGTCGTTACAGACAATAAAAAAGGTAACTTTTCCCATCCTTGATCTGTTCTTTCTGCGTTCAGAGACCAGTGCTCTCAACAAGCAGCTAGGGTGGACTTTTGTCTACGAACTGCAGCATAGGTTTTGTTAGACATGTGGTTTAGCTTTTGTCTACAGTCGATTTACCAGGTTGGCTTACGAGATAAACCGTCATTTGAACTGTCATTAGTTATTTCATCTCAAACAGGAACTCACGTTTTTAAATCGTAATGTATTGTATGATAATAACTTATGCAGGAAATTCTGCCTATATTTCAGTGAAACCATATGATCAAAACAGCACTGAAATCCTTTTGAACCTTTGGTTAAAGTCGCAGACGTCTGGCACAACCGCCGTCGAAAACTTTGCGATAGATTTGAGGGAGACGAATGAGTGTATTTTCAATGTCAATTAACCGTTTATTCAATCTATCATGTTCTCAAAATTGGACATCCACACCATTTACACTTAAACCGGAGCAATTACAATCTGCAATGAAATGAAAAATCCTTTGACATTATATCTCGTGAAAATTGATAGCAATAGGTTTTGCGTCACCTTGTAAAAGACGCCTTATTTAAAAAATAAACACCCTAAATGTTATTGATGGTTTAACGACAGCATTTTACGATTATATACGTGATGCGTGATAAGCTCCAATAGTTAAACCACTATGTGCTTGCAAATGTCTGCTTCTAATGATGTTTTTTGAACAAGCGTGTGTACAGTCATTCCATAAAAACGTCAGCGACTTTCACAACTGCGCTTTGCAAATGTTTACTATCCAACTTTGGTTCTTGTCTTTAATTAAATAATTTAGAGATTCTCATCAATGCCTATCTGGTAATGGAATGATTTGTTTGAAAGCAATTGGTTTTACACCTAGCAACCCATTGTGATCAAAATATTAAAAAAAGCAACGTGGCTCCGATTCACTGAGTGTAGCTCTCTGTGGTTTGAATTCATCACAGTTTTCACATACATTTAAGATTTGTTCTGTGAACATTATTACGAACACTGGACCTTCAGAAAACTGCAAACTCACTTCCTTTTTTCGAATGTTTTACGTGATGATGCCCGGAATAGTACTAGTTCCAAACTATGAATGTGCAGTTTTGATGAGCCGACTCTGGCATTTATTACCGCACAAGTCATTCAACAAAACNTGTCCTTCTATCATTCGATTGAGTCAAAGAAGTCGAAGAATTTCTGAAGAATGTGCTCCATTGTTCTTCTACTCAGTCATATGTTTTTGTGAACAATAACACGGGTTTTCAAACAGATTACTGCGTATTTCTGCCTTGATTAATGATGAATAAAAGATGATTCATTATAACCATCATCACAATGAATGGAAGACTTTCACGCTCTCCCCATGGTATCCTAATCGTTTCTTTGCATAAAACATTGAACAACTATTCCATTATTCTCAATACTATGCTTGTACCATATCCAGTTTTTGTAACAAGGCGAATAGTAAGTTAGAATTCAGAAAAGTCATTATCATGAAAATTGCGTTGTTCATTAAATGTGTTAGAAAAACACGCTTGTCATAAATCTTGTGCCTCAATGGAACATAGCAATGAAAGTATCAGAAAAAATGATTCCCTTTTTTACCGAATATGCAGCTTCAACTAACACATTTTTCGATCACTCATTGTCCATGTGCTATAGCTTACGGATTCAGATAAATTCTACAATTAGAATAATATGCATAGAGAAATTTAGATCTTCAAAGATAAAAGCAAACTTATTTTCGTCAAACTTGCTTGTTTTATTTTATTAGTCTGTTCCTTGTCACATAAATCCTATTGATATATCACATGGCGTGAATAGCTGAATGTTTCGGAATACTTTGGTCTTGTAAAACTTCTGATTGCGAGTTGAAATGCGAGTAACATGTTTCGTGCAGCAAATCGCAAAAGGCCTCGAATCAGTGCGACTATATCTGTTTCATTGTGTTTAAAATACGTTTGTTGTTCTAATTGATTTTACACTGAAAAACTCATTTTAACGTTTCACAGGTCCAATAACTTAATGTATCCTTGATTCATTATACGTCCATTCATCATAGATGACTCAGTTGATTTTGCTTTTGCATTTAAATACGTTTATCTCAGTAGATATGGTCAGCCTTTGGATCCAAGCCAAAGATGGTCTGACAGTAGGAATTTTCCGAACTACAAATGTATATTAGTCCAGAGAATACAGTTGCGTAAACGAGGAATTTTTTCCAGAAAAAAGCAAACCGTTTAGGTTTCCTTTGGGTACTTTGAAACTAAAAAATAAGATCAATTGTACCCACTGGAGGAATTTCAGTCATGTGTTTTACGTACGTTCAGGTAGGAACTGATCAACCTATTCTTCAATAAGTAAAGCTTCACATACCAAACCAATAAAGAACTTTTGATGTATTTTCTAGATAATTGTACCCAATCTCGTTGCAGTTCAAGCATATGAATTTTGCAGAACGATTTTCAAAGAACAATGGAATAAAAAACCTAATGCGCAGTAGACAATCCCGTTCGGCGCATCACCCCAATCAGCACTCTGCTTAAAGGGTATAGATTTGTTCTGACTGTATTCCGCGTGCAAATTTAATTGTGAGAGGATAGATTTGCCGTGGTTACACTTTCGTAGCAGCGCGTGCATGCCGATTTCTGTAAGTCACAATACTGGAAAAACCATATCATTATCCGGCCTGCGGTGGATTCGTTGAGTGTGGGCTACTCTTTCATTCGAACTCTTTATTTCATCCTCCTCCTGTCTGTCGCCCGCCTCGTACAGCGCAATGAATTGTACTCTTTTGAGATTATTGCGTGTATTAACCAATTTTCAGTAATGCCGATTCACTATTAGTATACTGCTGACCGTGTGGAAAACAATGGAACTGAATTGTTTCATGTTGTACGGAACTCACAATGGGTTGACAGTGCTTTTCCATCCAATTTCGAATCGTATGATGTCCCTCTGTCGTCCTGCCATTGTGACACATCTTTTTATACCGAGAACAATTGATCAGTGTATCCAATCCGCGTTACGAATGAACAATGTTTAGCATTTACTTATGTTCCCGAACCGGTGGGGAGAAGTATTCATCATCAACCCCTCTTACCTTTAATTTGTCGAAATATATTTGAATGGAACTGTAAAACATGGAAATGGCCGGTCAAGTTTGAAGCTCAGTATGAACTTATTGTCATAAATAACGGGCACAGAATGAATGCGCATTTGATGAGGTGAACATTCGCTATTCCTCCTCGTCGACCTAAAAAAACACTATGGCTTATACTAGTGAATTAGGTTTTCTTAAAGCTTGTATATTTTGTGTCTAATTTCGTTTAATCGCTCTGTTCCGCTCAGCTCAACTTAGATCATTAGTTAATGCATCACGTTGAGCAACAAACGTTATCTTGTACTTTTACGTATAGCGTGGGTTGACTAGGGTGGTACTCTGTCCAATAATGAAAATTAAAACAATCGCGATTGGGTGCATCGTTTTTTGGTTGCATATTTCCCAGCAATAGTGAATCGGAAATGAAAACGTCAATCAGAAAATAGTTAAAGGGTTCGATACGTGGAAAACTCAATTAAAATTCAGTTATAGACAATGCTGTCAACAGTTACACGAACTGAAGTGCATCTCTTCTTAGTAAAAATATCTGTGAAGTTTACTGGAGAAGAATACCTGCGAAAACGAACTTTGTTGACAAAGCATTAACCAAAATTTTTGTTCGAGATAAACATTCACCGAGATATAAATTTCAGTTAGTTCTAATTTCCGCATTCTCCACATAGGCATGTGTTGGGTGAGCTGGTGAATTCAAAGTTATCCTGTGATGCGAGCAACAGACGACAGCAGACATGGATCGGAGGTGGGCTTTGCTCTCTATATTTAGAATTGATTGTTGACATGATTGTTCCAGTGTTAATATACAAATACAAGAATGTTCTTATGGAATTATATACTCCAGTTGTTCAGCCGAAGCAGTTTAGATCCTAGCAACCGAGTTTCAAAACCAGAAACTTCCCTTTGCTTTCGGAAGGAATACTCGTGTACTCGGTCAAGATGTGCAGCCTTATTCATATTATGATTTACACATTTGAACAAAGCCATAGACATCATTCTGCCTTCCTTATTTGCTTCTTTTGCGGCCTTCAATGTCAATGGGAATGCTGTAATGTTGTCGGGGTAATTAGAACTCCCCCACTATTGGACGTTTACAATTACTCTTTATCAATGCCGTTTTTGAATGCAAACAATTGTGGAAACAGTAATTTCGGGAATAAGGAGTAACCAGCTGATAGGGAGATACACATGAACGCGTGCCGCCTTGAACAAGATAACCGCTGCTCATCACACCGAATGAATAACTATGAGAGATTTAAAAGGGATTCCGAATAAATCAAATGTGCGTTCAGTGACTTTTGTGCACACGGATTCGATCACTTAGTAATACGTAAATAATAGCAGTGGCCTGTGAAATGTTCATTCCGGATATTAGACTCTGTCCCATGATTGCGTTTCGTAAGTTACCGACTATTTCGAGCAATTCCAAATCATACACCATCATTCAATAAGAACCACTGGGTCGATTTGATTTTAATGCTTTGCACGAAAACATTCGAAGTGTTCGCCGCTAAATAAGTCTGGGTTCCCCTTCATTTGTCTTCAACTACACCTATTCTCCCAATTCCCGTCAATTTTCTTTCCATTGGAGTCTTTGTCTCAAACTAAACAGACGAAACTGTGAATCACATTGTTAAGTAAAGATGAAATAGAAAAATAAATGGCACTTGAACGGCTTCTGTTCGGTGTTTGGACGAGTACGAGTTTGGAACTTTGACGTCAGTAATCAAGCTAACCGGTCCTCTGCATCTCGTACCCAGAAGAACTGATTGGTAAGCCTTTCTTATACGGATGCAACAAGGTGCAGGCGGTACTTCAATAGCTCTTGTGAAATGTAGAAATCGCTTTGATTGGCGGTTGCAATTGGGACGGCTGAAGGTTTGGTCCACTCTGAGTGCAAGTAAACCATATGTTTTTACTATACACGACATTGTGAAACAGACTGGTGACTTGTATGGTTTGACCAAAACAATTGGTGTTTTTTCACAGCTTTTCCAAGTCACGTCTAGACATAACTTCATTAAATAGGCTTTATTTAACAAGAACAGTGAAAGCCAACATGCGAACGTACTGAGATTTCGTAGCACGACATTTTCATACTAATTCGGCTAATTGCTCTAACAGGCGTTTCAGCTCTTGGCAGTAACTTTGCCAGCACGGGTAATAGCAACATAATTTGTATCCGCAATATTTATGTTGTTGGGCGTGAACATCTACCTTAGATTGCTTTCATGCCCTCGACATCTTACCCAAAAATTTGGCTCCGGAGTTTCTCCATGATGGACTGAGCTAATCATTCAATGAGAAAACGGATGCCCAATCCGTACATGTAATTCAGTTTTGAGTGCATTGTCTCATAGGAGTCGATTGTCGCTGAAGATAAAGAGTATATTTGTGCAAATGGTTCGATGCTACACACTCGGCGATGAATTTCAGAAGAACTCATTAAAAATGGTAAAACCGTTTTCCCTGTGTTGGTGGAAACAACATCAGTTATCAAAAGTATCTTATTTGTGTACCAACACACCAGACATCCTCCGTTTGATCTTTCCGGCAACGTGAATGCCACCTCGGCCATTCATACACCAGAGGAACTTTCTTCATCTCTTGATCTGATTCTTTGGATTTATAAGCCGCCTGGAAAAGTGACCAATTACTTTGACGGTAATGTTTTTCTACACTTCTCAGAGAAGAAGTGTAAAAACAATTTATGGCGTCTTTGTGTTATCTGATTGCGCAGATGACGCTGAAGATATCGATCACGAGAAGAAGATCGGTCTGATTGTTGAAACCGCGTAAGTGAAATGAATGGATGAATGCATTCAATGTGTTCCTGTGGTACATCGCATATACAGATGGGCCGAATATGATAGGTACAAGGTTGTTGCTAGTGCCGGCTGAAAAGTTGGCTTTTCCTATCAAAAACACGATGACAACATGATATTTGTTTTGGATGAAGAGTGTTAGTAAATGGAGAAATTTCACTGGCCATTATCAAAGCTGAACGTGAATCACATTATGTCACGGAAGAAAGGGGCTGTTCCGTATCACAGTTTATCTAAACGATTAGCTTGTCTACATTCAACGAAAAATCGAAGAAGTATTTGGTTAATCTTGTGGACGCAAATTAGGGCGAATATGTTTAACTATATTTCTTGTTGTGTAGTTGTGTTGGTAGCATTTTAAATGGCTTCCGCCTCTCTGCTTGCCCATAGTTGCGTTCGACTATTCGCTTAGCATACGAACTGCTTTATAACACATTTTTTCACAATTCACATCGAGATACTCAATACTTGAGTAGTACGCATGTTCTAATCGGTTATTAATAATATCATTGTAAACTGTCTTTATTTCATCCTAGAGCTATCAAGCNNGAGCTATCAAGCCCAGACTCACCTGAACCAGAACTGACCAAACAGCCATTGAAAGGGCACAAAAATACCAACTGCACAGCTAAAATGAATTGTGCTTCCTCTCACAAGTGACCCGATAACTGTGAAATTCAAGGACTGAATTAAGTCGTCAGCGAAATTACTTTCAATTCAAACTAGGGTAGCAGAATAAGGATAAATTGTTATTCGCAGGTGTAAAACCATTCTACTACCTCCGGCTGGGTGTCACTGATATGCTGACATGGGTGGACTTTTTCTCGGTCATCGAATACACGCTCATTTTTCCTACCGTGGGTTTCATTCAGTTTTGTCCACGTATTGTTCTCCTCCACTGACAGTTGTATCAGTCGAATACAACACATCTATCCAAACTTCCAATATTATTTATTTACATATCAACATAATCCTTTGTTAGCGAACGGATACGTTTTCTGTATTGTGACCATAACGTTACACGCAAACTGTTATGAAGCTGTTATCGTTTGTCCTGCCCGCTCGGAATCGTTACACATTTCTCGTTCCAGCAGTGTTCCCTCCTACCTTCTGAAACCCTTTTGTTTTCTTAGACAAATTAGAGCATCTCAGTTGATGACAGTGGAGATAGAGTGGGGAGTTGAACTCAAACTGTTTTCTCCCAAGTTGTATTCATTCAAGAACATTTTGTTGCTAAAATATCATTCTATTCTATGGTTTATCAAACGTGGAAGATACGAAAATCGAATGAAACAAAACATGAATCTACAATAGTATAAAAATTTATTCGTTTATTTTTGTTTTCCTGCTTTGCGTGGGTTTGTGTACGAATAACGTGAAATTCCGAACGAGAGCCTAATAAACTCCAAGCTGATTTAAGCTCCATACTTATTATCAACTGACTTCAACGGGGAAAGTCACTATGATACACTATTATCAGACGGGATGACGCTTAGCACGGAGCGAAACGTTACAGTTTTCGGAGAACTGTGATGATTCAATTTGTCCAGATGACGTCTGCAAAGCGTCTATGCCTTACAGCTTCTGGACTACAGACCATAGGTCGATCATACCAACCAATCAGAAACCGTGCGGTCCAAACAGAACCTGTACGACGTCAGATATTCTAGCACGTGATTGACTTAAGCATGGATGACCAATGCACTTATTTTGTGCAAATTATTTAAATTCCCTGATTTCTTTCAATAAATGAACTGCTATTTCTGTGGCATTTCCCATTGCTTACGTGGTGTTCCAATACGCGATTCGTTATTCGTATTCGGTGCGTACTTTAACCAACACAGTAGTGTTTCGTTATCCGTAGAGATAGCTTTCGCACCGTGAGTCGAGTGGACGTTACGTTGCAAAGTCATCGTAACGATTGAATAACCATAAGCAGCCTGTCTCTCTGGTTAGTTCGGATGATGAGTCATTCGAAAACGATTGTTTCCCTTTGAACTTATGTTCTGATATTGCAATGATATCTAAATGGTTTGATGGGATTTATTTAGCGGGATTATGTGTGAGACCGGTCTATGGTTTAAGTATTCAAAATCGTTTTCCTTAAGCAAATCCATTATTATTTCTAGTGTTAATACGGGGAAGAAAAGGGTTGCCTGTGAAGTAGGAAGAATGTCGAGGAGTAGGATGATTGGATGTGATGGAGTGAGCGGCAAACTGGGAAGCAAAATTCTCAGAATTACAGGTAGGGATGATCGGACAAACATAAAAAATTGGAAAATGTATTGGCAAAAGAACAAAATTCTCTGATGCCGGTGATAGTTGAGACCAGATGTGCGGAATGATGTCAAGCAAAGCGTTATTTAGTACCCTGAATGCTTGTTTAGTATCTGTCTGCAGCTTGCACGAAGCGATGCTGAAAGTCAGGACTGGGCGAACGCCAGCTGCGGAAGCATAAGCGCTTCAGGCATACAGAACGATCAAGTGCTTGATTAAGCCATACAGGGAACTTGTGCAGTATTATCATGTGGTCCTTTCTTTTGAAGCTAATCTCGGGGAAGACTTTGGTGTGTTCAGGTTTGGGTTTCACGTGTTGGAAAATGTGCGAAATAACCCGACGCCTGTCCCGGAGAAAAATTTCCATGAGTTTGGATACATATTTTAAAACACCAATTCAGAGATCAAGAGAGGGAGAAAAGGTCGATGATTTCGTGTTATTTTTTCATGGCCACCTTATACATTGGGCATTGTAGTGAGCCAGGCGACGGCAGAGCCGTTAAACATATCTAAATTGATAGTTATAATAAATACCACTTAGAATCAGCGGTCTATCCGTACTCAATGCTCCTCGGATTGACAAACGCTATTATCAATCATTCTGCTGACACTAATCTTCTCTCAATGGAAAACACTCGGTGTGCACCCGAAAAGCATTGGCAGTTCTTGATGTTGTCTAACGTGCACCTAGCCACTTTTTGACTGTGACACGCTAATGCCAAATGTGAGAATGCAGTTAACGGTAATTTGTTGAAACCGTGCCAGAGTTCCGTTTTGTAGGTGAATGTCATTCTGTTGCTTTTAATTTTTATTCACTTCTCTCAGTCAAAATTCATCCTGTCTGAAATCACAAGAATGTTCCAGTGCCTTTTGGACTGGAAAATTTGGTCCCTGTCCATACAACACACTATTAGCTATTCGCGGGTGTACGTAAGCGGGTGGGAGAGCAATGAATGAGACGATTTTGACAAGATTATCCGTATGAATAACCCGTTGAACTCACTTAGCGTTTGAGTGCCTATGCGAAAAAAACTAAAAGGGGTAAAATTGGATCGGTTCGTCCATTCGCTGCGATTGACTCTCTCCATTCTTCCGGGTTAATTTGGAAATTGTGATTCGGAATTGTTACTGAATGTGAAACTTAGAGGTATGACAACGTATTCATCTGTAGTTTTCAAACCAAAAGTATCGTCCTATACTCTTTTTGAGCAATCAATCACGCCTCAAAATATCTGGTTTCCACGTAACTAGGTGTTTCGTGTTGTCAAAGTTAGTTCAAACAGTGTCTGAGTGGGAAAACAATTCGTGTATTCAACAACGGCAATCGCATTGTCTGTGTAGTAAAATGGCAGTTAATATTGTACTGAAGTAGACTTCAGCTTTGCCTTTTCCATTTTCTTCATATGTATTATTTTTGTTGGCAAGCAGCTGCAAAGGTGAGCGGAAGACTTTATAATCGCATCTTGAAATAATTAATTATCATTTTAACCTGTTTCATAATTCAACATATTAGGCATCCTATACTGATAGTCAGTTTAATAAACCCAACCAACCGAAATACAAACGGCAATAAATTTCTGCGAACTATTTTCTTTTCCTTTCCTACGCGATGAGACCATTGGTCAACCGGTAGAAGATATGATTAAACGTAGATTCGTCCTGCTTACAGCACATGAAGCGTGGACTGGAGAGCTAAGAAGCACTGGATAGCCGTTTCGATCTGGTTTGGTCTCATCAGCAGTGAGAATTCATCGACCCAACTGGGGATTGAACCCGGGACATCACAGAAAGGACGCAAGCATGCTACCCACTCGGCCACCAGGCGGCTGATCAGACCGTTTTTCATTTACCATTCACACGATATGGTATAAATAAATTATCCGACTAACATGAATGCGTATGTCCTTCAGTGAGTCATTAAGATCCACAGGGTACCATGGGTGATCGAATTCTACATTTCCTCCCCCCCCCCCATAGATATCGGTTGCCTCACTCTCAGTACTTGCAAAAACATTTCAAAAAACATCATAATATTTCCATAAAATATACAATACTACTACTACTACTACTATAGGAATTTTCCCTTCTCCAAAACATTTTCTTTTCAATGGGTGACATAGATTGTTGATTTATCGACAATAAAACCAATAAAAAACACGAGTGTGTGAGCGAACAGTTGTTTTCGGAAATTCCTAGTCATGCTCTTACATATCATATAGTGGAAACGTTTCTTCATATCTGTTGGCTCATTTTAAAGTCATTATTCGTAGGTAGAGAGCAATGGGAGTGTACGTGTGTGTGTTTGTTCGTGTGTGTGTGTGTGTGTAGGAAAGTTTAACGTGCGAGTTGATGTGACCTTTCCCAGCTTGCGTCAAGTGACACGTCATGTTCCGTCTTGGTTTTCACACACGGTCAAGGTAGTTAGAGCGCCTGAACCAATCGCTTTTGGGCACACATGTTAGGGCCTAGTATGCGAATGGCGATCGCCTCGGCCATAGCTAGTGTCCAAACTCGAGCCACCCTTGAGCGATTGATTGGGATGCGACAAACCACATCAAAAGCGTTCTCCGGATCGATCTTGTGGCCGGTGTCGACGAGATGCCCCACAATGGCGCTTGAGATACAGCCGGTTTTTTCCTGACTCAACCATCGCGAGTGGTGCTCCTTAACACGTTGAGACAAACGCCTTAGCGTACAACCTATGTAACATGCGCCACAGACGCACTTAAAAGAGTAGACTATCATTGATGAGGTCAGTTTCGGAAGTTTGTCTTATGGTTATGTAAGATTTTTTTCCACTATATGAAATGTAAGAGCATGACTAGGAATATTTGAAAACAACTGTTCGCTCACCGACTGGTTTTGTCAATGCCATCATCGGAATATTCAAGCTTTTAACAAAAAAACGAGTCTGTTTTTTTAATCATGACAGTGATAAAGCCAACTTATCCTTTGTAATAGATTAAATCATTTGCGCACATTCACTGAGGAATTTTAGGCGTTTGAACGAGTGCAGGTGCGAAAGGTGGAAATCGGTTCACCTGGAACTCAAACCTGTGACTATGTTTGGTCCGTGCTTTTGCCAGACAAATGCGCCTGTCCAAGGCTAACCAGTTCCTCAAGTCCTCAACTCACATTAGCATCAATCAGGCGACGATAACCTTGTCCTCAAGGCGAGAACGGAGAAATATGCCCCAGTGGGCATTCCAACAGTGGTATTTCTCTTTTTGATGAAAATTGTCACATTCGATTATCATAAGGAATCTGGCTGATAAGAAAAGACCGAATAACTCAAGAAAATCTGAAATCATTCCGTTTGCGAAAATGGATTTGCCGAGCAAAGCTATAGTGAATTTCAGAATCAAGCATAGGAAACGCTTTTGAAATTTCCACATTTTCGCACAAGTACAATTTCACGTCATGGTGCTTTTCGAAACATCTTTTGTATCTCCTGATACAGTGTACAATGTCAGTAGAATTCAACTGTGTAATGAGCAGTGTCAGATTTAGCCAGTTTGTAGCAATTTGAACGTTTTTATAAGAAAACAAAATGTCTAAAGTTGAAGTATCTTCTACGTTTCATCTAGTTATGGATTTCCTCATGACAAAAAACACTTAACGGAACGTATAAGTTATTTCCCCAGGCTAACAGACTTGAGTGGCTAATGGTCCAGTCCGTATTTCATGCTTTGAGACCAAGGAGTACTGCAATTGACGTTTCAACTCGTTTTATCTACGATGAAGTTCACGGTTGCAATAAATCCGGTAAACGAATGTTGGAAACACTTTCCTGAGCATGCCACAAAAAAGCACCATATCGTGTTGTCGAGATTTCACTGGACGATTGTTTTGCAGGTTTGAATTCCTTCACCGAAACAAAACCGTTTTCCACAAAACCGTTATCATGCGGAAAAACCTGTACAAATTTAAGTGATGCTTTATCCAATAAACCATAATTGCATTTGAAATGCATGACCAAACACTGCATGACAGAAAAATATTATTTATCTATCCGCTAGGTGAATAAAATGCCCAATGGACCTCACATATTGAGGTCAAAGTACTATTCTTAGAACTGTATCTTTTACAACTGTCATTCGTTCCACGATTACCGTAAAGCATGCTGTCATGACATGCTTTATTAATAAATGAATCTTTCTTCTTCTTTTCAGTTACCAAGTAGATATGTTTACAGGTAGATTTCAGCAAGAGCACAATGGCCTTACTAGAGCTGCTTGAACAAATACGAAAACGGGATTGTTGCTTATCTCAGTTGCTAGTTAACGCAAGACTTGAGGCAATGTTTAAAATGAGCAACGTATCTCTTTTATGTCGTTGCAGGAAACTGAATCCATATGTATTCCTGGTCCCGTTTACTACCGTTCTCAGCGTTGCTGCAATGCCAGAATCGAGCGTGTGTAGCTTGCATCTTTTCCGCGTATGTTTTTTTACCATGTCAGGTGAAATGGGGAAAATAGTCCATGTTCATATTCAACCTTATTATCTCCTGTATCTAAAGCCTAGTTGTTATCATCTAGCCTAGGAACGTTGAGCAGAATTTACCATTTTCTTAGTGTCCGGTATCTATTCTTCTCGCCCGAGGGACCAATGCGCTGCACATTCCGTTCTTATCATAAAATCTGCGAGACGTAGTGATCAGTGGCGGTGATCGACAAGCATGCTTCATTTCATACTTCAATCTTGAATCATTTTAGTTCTCGCGCCTAGTATGTTACGCTTTTCTTACACATCCTAAACAGAGACTGCGTTTGTGTTTCTTCCTAACGTCTAACAATCTGTTGCGCAGAATTCACATCTTCATAAAAGGCATTGACCCTGGATTTTAAGATTTTCCTTTTTGTCAGTTACATGGAGCGTACTGAATGTCTCATTCAGATCTGTGCTTTAGGTATGCAAGGTACGGAATGTGATTGGCTTTCCATGGCACAGCGCACTGGCACTGATATGCGCGAACACCCAACAGCCTACGAGATCAGAATGCGACCAAATTAAATGATTTACTGTTTGAAATGATGTTTACCATTCCCATCAAAATGGGGGTAACTTAAAGCGCCAACACCGTTTCATCTGCATAATAGGGTAATAAATCCATAGTTTTTAATAACGATATCAGAAAAAGCTTTCATTTTGGGAGCAGTTATTGTTATTACTGTTATAACAATAACTGCACCCAAAATGAAAGCTTTTTTGAAGTTATCATTCAAAGGCGATGACGTGATTGAATTAGTCAGCAAGCGGCTGAACTCTGCCGTCAAGCGTGTCTAACACGCAGTTGACCCGGTCATTGTCTTCATTACCACCCGGATACCATCGACTTCGGTGAAAGAACCATTGCCCCCTCCGCCGAATCAAACTGCATTTACCAATTCAAATGTGGATGCTCAGCTATCTACATAGACAGGACTGAGAGGCAGTTACGTCACCGAATGGCCGAACACATCCCAGCTTAGGAAAACGATGGGCGACAAGTTCAAAACTCACAGAAAATTCCCATTGTGGCATTGACAGAACAACACGAGTAGCGAACAAGCTCGTTTTTGATAACTTCATCAGCTGGCTAATACAGTTATATACATTTAGTGAATAAACGTGCAACAAATAATGTCAGAACGAAAATGGGTTGATTGGACGGCAAGGGAGTGGTGAGATTTGGTTGGGGAAGAGGTGAAAACCAAAAACCAAAACCAAAGAACCAAAAAAATGTTGATGCGTGGTTCAGAATAGGGAATCGTGAAAACAGCGAAAGGAGACGAAGGGGAAGAGGGCTCAAACAGGAAGGATGAGGTCACACACTAAGGTAAAAGTGTCACGATTAGCGGCATGGGTTAATAGACGTCTAGTGTCGGGTCTGGACCAGGGTAACTGTAGGACTCTGACGAATTGCTTTTGTGAGCATAGAGTTGGTTGCAATAACCTTATTGCTACCGCCTCTGCTGTCGCAAGATGGCGCTGCCGGACGGTTTTGGAAGGGTTTGGGGGTACCTTGTAGATAATTTTGAACGCATCCTCAGTTATCTGATGTCCGGTATCTACGAGGTGCACCGTGATTGCACGTGAAACGGTTCTTGTGGTTCCTGTGTTTAACCAAGCCGGTTTGTGTTCCTTGATTCTTTGAGAAAACTGCCTGATCGACCTGCCTATATAGCTTACCGAATATGAGCAAACAAAAGAATAAGTCAACGTCGAGGAAGTGAGGATAAGCAATTTATCTTTGAGGTTCAATGACAACAAAGATCGACTGGTGAATTGTGTACGTAACCGGGGCGCAGGAAACGTTCGAGCGATCGACTTATCTAGGCGTTTTGTTAACAAATCGCATTTGTAGTCACCTGTAAACGGGAGACGTACATAGATTTGCTTTTGTCTTACTGTAGTCACTGTTGTTCTTTTGGTTCTTTCACATAGATTCTTTTCAATAAATCTGTCGGGGTAGCCATTGTTTCATAGGGCTTGCCTGAGCCGGTTCAATTCTAACTCCAGGTTTTCTGCTGAACATATATTTCTGACGCGAGTTGCTGGGGATGGGATGAGGTTTCGTTTAGGCCCCACGGGTACAAAACTGGCGAAATGAGTGTATTGACCTGTCCATGTGGGTAACCTGTAGAATTTTCTACTAATTGTACCGTCCGAGCGCTTGGTAAGATGAAGATCTAGAAAGTGGAATGTGTTGGCCGATTCCATTTCCGACGTAAAATGGAGCGCGTCATGGTCTCAGCTGTTCGTATGCTGCTTTAGATACGATATTCTGATCCCTCAGGGACTTAAATGAAGTGGTTATCTTTTCCTCTACCATGTTCGTTTTATTCCTCTCTACGTCTCCTTTTACGAATTTCGTCGTATCTCCCAAGATGTTGTTCATCTTATTAATGTAGTCCGCACGGTCCAACAGTACCACGCCGGAGCCTTTGTCAGGTTTTACAATGACGATATCCTTGTTCAGCTTTAGTTTTCTTAACGCCTCCTTATGTTGGTTGCTTAGGATACTTTTATGTGACCTATAAACCCGACGATACTGATAAGCACAATCTACGAGTGAAGCTTTGAAATCATCAATTGCTTGCTGGTTTGTGGCGACCAAAGAGCTGGTTTGTGAATATAGATTTTCAAACTGAACTTCAACGTTTGGTTGATCATTGTTGCGAGATGGACAACAGAAATTCAATCCTAACGATAATGCTTCCAATAGATGGGTATCCATATGCAAATTGGAAAGATTGTGAACATACCGCTCTGGATTGGTGGGCAAATTGGTCCTCGGTTTCGTTTGGTTCACAGTCTTTTTCAGCTTAGCTCGTTTTATGTTTGCCCGCTTGGTACAAATGCGCTCAGCAAACTGCTCAAATAGGTTTCTTTTTTTGCTGCTTAACTGGTCCAGGATATATTTTCGTTGCACTCCATTACCTTCTAATTGCTGCGAATTCATTCTTAGGGTATCCAACTGGTTTCTCGCGTGGCGTTTGAGCGATACTGAGTCCGGTGTGATTCGGGCGCATCTTAGAGATTTCCAGTAGCTCTGGGGATACTCGTTTACCTCGGTGCATTCGCCCAGCTACTGAAATTTGCCGAGGCTCGAGTCATTCGTACCCTCAAACCCGATCTATGCAAACCACGTGAATGGTTAATCACATTCGCTTTGCCTTGGTAATTACCCCCTCCCCAACCTCTCCCGTTCTTTTCGTGTTACTGTGTCGTGTGTTTTGTGTTGTGATCAGCAATCATGTCTTCATTTCACGGTAGTTATCTCCATGACTATATAAAAATGACTTTGACTGCAGTATGCACGTGTACAGATGCAGCGAAATGACCATGCATACATTGTGCAAACCCATGTTTCTGACTTCTTTATTCAAACTCGTGACGGGAAAACATTGCTTTCAAATCCATAATTAATCCCTAAATGTCTGATGTAACAAGGACGAATACATGTATCCAAACTATTTCTTTCATAGAGCTTTGCAAATTAATACAAAACCACAAAGTAATGTGGGCACGGATGAAATTTAAATGATATGTTATAGTGCAAAATGCTAGTGTCTGCGATCTATCTCGTCAGTTCTCTCAATGTGGATATAGCCTTATATTGAATTTGAAACGACTTATATACACGCTTACAGACGAAAATAATTCACCGTTACAATAGTTGTAAACAAAAATGTGGGGTATCGAAGATAACGAAAAGTGTAATAACAAATAAATGCAGATGTCGGTCAGTGTCCCGGGAAACTAGGGTATTAAGATGTTTCTGATGTCAGCTATCCAATATGGAATGTGTCTGTAACTAAAACGGGTAGTGGGATGGTATTCACATGCAAACATGCCAGTGCATAAAGGATTGGTGCGAATAGGTGAAAGTTTGTCAGCCAACTTCGAGGATGCATCATTATGACCATCAAAGATATTTTTAACATCAGAACAAACTTTTCAACACACGCAGCTCAATTTCCTTACTGCATCTGCAGGCATTCATGTTCGAACATGCTTCTGCCCGACAAAAATGAGTTTCAGACCGTTTTGTATGTACGATGTTCATGGCATATAACTCGTTAGGATGAGGTTAAGACCAACGATTGGTTGCTGGTGTAACACGGTTCTTGTCCGGGGCAGCTGGAGTGCGGCAGCTACGCCTTCGTTTGCACATTATTAGGTATGGAGTTTCATTGCAACTGCTTCTGCCATTACGAGGAGACGTTGCCAGAATTACTTTGATAATAAGAAACCTGTTGTTACCAGAATGACAACAAAGCGCTTAAAATCATATAAAACAAATTCGAATATATTTTGCAAGCTCACCTCGAAACAACAAAATCAATTGGGTTCTGAATCCTGAACCCACCGCCATGCAAACAGAAAAAAATGGTTACCGCGCTCAAATTGCCCAGCACCCATACGCTTACCCACGTGACGAACCGAAACGTGACCTAAAGATTATCGTGATGATGCAGCATAGCATGGCTTACGTGGACCATGACAAAGGTTCGACGAAATATCCGGAAATGGTTTTGGTCTCTCGCCTTGTGACAGACACGGTTCTTAGTCATTGCTTGAAGGAAATAATAACGGATTTTTGTCTTTTCTTACCTGTATTTGTTTTCGTTCACCCATGGTTATTTTTGGCGCCGTATCTGTAAAGATTGGTGTTGACTTATATATATATATATATATATATATATATATATATATATATATATATATATATATATATGCACATGTAAATGCCCGAACTCGAAGGTGCAAACACGGAATTGTTCACTCCGTGTCTAGTCATTCACCAAAATATTGTCTAGGGAAACGCATAAGTGAACAAGAAGCAGATACGGTATTTCTATCTGCTTCCTCCGTGTTGCATGCTAATCCGGTTTTTTACACGTGGACCAGTATATTTTGAAATATTTCTGGAAAGTGAAAATTCAATTCTATTGTTGCTGTTTTGTCATGTATACGGTGTACCATGTCCTCCAACAATAATTCCTTGATTTTATTGACATATTTAACCACTCATTACAGAAAAAAGACAGACATCACGAGATGTGAACATTTCGTTTAATCTTTCTTTCAATTAATTATCCCAAGAATCAAGTGATGAGAAAGCTGTATAACTACGGAATTCGTGGACTCGTACTTGGCTGGATCGAGGAATTTCTTCGCCTACGCACTATGTCAGTTCGTGTTTCCTATTCACTTTCTGATCCGATATATGTCAACCGTGAGGTTCCACAAGGATCAGTGTTAGGCCCACGTCTTTTCCTTGTCTTTATTAATGATCTTCCAGACGTCCTCGGATCAAAACCTCTGCTGTTTGCAGACGATGTCAAAATATGAAGGACAATAACAAAATCCGAAGATTCATTTGACCTCCAGAACGCCCTTGACGAAGCCCACAGATGGTCTATCTACCATGATATTAATTCAACGTTACCAAATGTAAAGTCGTATCACTACGTCATAACGGTCGTTTTCCCTACACTCTTGGACACGAAACTCTGCCTCATGCTCCTTCCGAGAAGGATCTAAGACTAATCATTGGCGCAGACTTGAGTTACTCCACAAACTGTTCCCGGGCATCATCCATTGCGGTAAAGCAGGTTAGACTGCTCAAACGTGTGTTTGGATCGTTTGAGCCAGCTTTGTTTCCACGTCTGCTAGCCACGTATATTCGTCCATATACTGAGTACTCAATTCAAGCTTGGAATCCATGGCTGCAGCGAGATCTGAAGGCACTCGAACATCCACAGAGAATGGCTACCAAAATGGTCAAAGGTTTGCATTCCAAGACCTACGGAGAAAGATTGCAGCTCCTGGGGCTATACTCATCCCAATATCGTCGAATCAGAGGCGATATGATTTTACTCTATCGGATTTTCCAACAACCCAACCACCCCTGTAGACCTCTG
>UZAN01040538.1:25432-62764 GCA_900618425.1 Echinostoma caproni
GTCACTCGTTTGCAGTCAGAGTGTGTAGCACATGGAACTCTCTACCAGCTCACGTGGTCTGTGACCCAACATTAGTATCATTCAAGCGTCAGCTCGATGATGCTCTGGCAAACGTTACGTTTGAACACCCGACTACATAACATATTTTCCTGTGCTCGTCAAAACATTACTTTACTACTTTACTTTCATGGACTAACCGTGATATTGTGAATCGTCAGCCGAACCAATGTGTAAACACCCTATGGGATTTTTAAAAGTGAACTCTTTGTAAGTTATATCCCATAATAAAAATTTGAATTTGAAATTCGAATGCAAAATTTCGCAAAGCAGCTTAATACAATCTATTCTGAAACTTGTCAAAATCAATGATAAGGAGGTCAACACAAATAAGAAGCAATTTAGCCTCTAGTACAAACTTTAATTGACAAGTATCCAAGAACCATATTTCGGATAGAGAATACTCTAAATTTGTTTTATGGAATCAATAATCGACAGAAAACAGTGTGATTCTCACCGAAGCGATTAGCATTAAAGTAGGTGTGATATACGTGAGCCCATCGTCACGATACCCATACTGTATAACTCAGTCAGATTACTAGGGCCGATGGGTGGCCAGTGGAATGCATGTATCAGGACAGTTATACTCCTCCTGCACCTCAAGCTTAACAAGTCAACTGCCACGCACTCGTTTCCGAGTATGACTAAGCGCTAAAACAACACTAGATGCGTTTTGAGTTCGTTGACTCAAGAATCTCGTTCGTTTGATTCCCATTATCCGAAGGATAACTTGCCAATTCCCCTGATATCCAATGCATTTGATATTAAGTAAAAAATGCTCGTATCATATCGTCCCATTCAGGCCACGGGAAATGAATCCGAAATATGCTTGATATATAGTAGGAAAAGGTTCCACCTGTGAGCTCACGCCCAGTTTAGTCTAAATTAATTGATTTATTTGCAATGCTGGAGACTTCCGTCTTATGATATTATATATTTTGTGCCTATGTTAATGTTGAATAAATTGCATACATCCGTCCCAGAGACGTCGGATTTGTGCGCATCCCTGAGGGTTTCTCCTGTGTAGCATAAACCTGGGCGTTTTGAACTTATTTAGTCATGGTAGAGATACCGTTGAAGTAATCCAGGCAGAACACTCTTCAATGTGAACTTTTCAAAGGTACGAATTACAGCCAAATTTTGGATTTCGTGTGAGAAATGAAGTTTTATTATATTTATTTCATATCGATGTTTGTAATTTGCAACGTAGTTGAAAGCGAACGATTTATTGGAGAGCTGATGTCAGTAAGTTGCTCCTGTACATGAATCTAAAGTTGAATTGTGAATAATTATCTGTTGTTTTCGGTTGATCCATTTTTTTCCTATCTGTTAACTAGAACGTTCAAACCAAACAGTACAAAGAAAAAAGGGGTTGCAGTGAATAACATGGGCACCCACTGATGATGAACGTATATTTGATGCTTATTCACATCAATGGTCACAATCAAATACAAGTTATTGATTTGTCAAAAAATCCATCCAAACAATTTTGATCATAACTTGTAGGAAAGAATTGTAAATGAAAAAACTTTTCAGTTTCTCCTGGACTGAAATATGTTGTCAAACTTTCTCTGCCCAACTATCCTTCGGGATTTGATTATTGACTATTTTCACTTTTCTGTTCCTCGAAAAAGGGCGAACTGACTGAAATGATTGCTTTTCGGGAGCTGTCTTTGTCGTCTGTGTCTGTTGGCGCTTGAAGTGGTAAAATTGACAGCAAAATGGACGCACAGTTATTGCAATCTGAGACAACAAAGAGGTTGATCAAGCAAGGCTTGAAAAAAAACGGCAAATTTGCATTTGGAATTCCAAAGCTTGACACTACTCCAACGAACAAAACCAAACCGAATCATTCGAGATTAGCTTAACTCTGAATGGAGAACAATTTGAAAGATGTCATTTGTATGTATATAAACGTACTTCCGCTTCTGGAAAGTCTAAAGCACACTGAGTAGTTAGCATTAGCGTGTTTCCACTTGGTTTAAAATCAGCCCCTTTTCATTGAGTCAGGTTGTGTTTACATTTTTACTGTCACCTGACTTTTGCATTCACGATCTGGAAGTAAACGTCCTTTGCATTCAATGTAATTACCTCTTTCTGATTTCAAAAATATGAACTATGCTTGGACTTCGCACGCTCTGCCAAATTTCACTTTTCGAAGAAAACACTAAGTTTATCATGTAAACAAACTTGTTCGAGTTGAGCATCAGAATTAAACACAATTTATGGTAATTATCACCATGAAAATGACTGTTGAGCTCAATTTTACCCGCAACTCATTTTGCTCTCCCATCAGATAATGTTTGTGATCAAGTTAAAGAAACCTTAATGAATACTTGCAAACCGTTGCTTTTCTTTTCTCATGGGATTGTTCCCACAATTGGGTTTATTTACTGTTTATAGATGGATGAAAAATGTCACAAACTTTTATTGTTTCATTGACTGCCATCGATGTTGAAATTTAGGACATGACAATGTGTTATCCATTTTGAAAGAATCTATTATGGGTGCAAAAACAACGGCATAAGGAAGATAATTATGAATAGTACAAACTCTGATGCAATTGACTGATGTCGGCATTCTAGTCGACAGTTTTGGAGCACCCAATTGAATAAGGCGCCGCGGGACGTCCGTGCTGGGCCACACTGTGAGCAATCACCGATCTAGGTGGTCCAGATTCTGCATTATTTGATACACCAGAACGAGGTCTCCTCGATATTAAGTTTCTTCATTCAACTGCAAAGCAGGTGCCTTGCATTATTGACCTTAAAATGTTTCATACTATAAATGAATATAAAACGTTAAAGTGATCCCCGCTCTCCACTCTCGTAAGACGTTTACACTACAAAACTGAAAGGATTAAAAACAAACGCAAATACTGCGTTTCTCTATATCAGATCCAAATTTGGAACGGATTTTATTGAAGTATTTGTGCGTCGTGCTCATAGTATTTAATCCGTGAAGGAAAACGTTTGGATTAGCCATGACGATGAAAAAACCAAAGAAACAAGTTTATTTTTTGGTGACGAAGTTTCGACCCAGGTTCGCTTGTTAATTAACTTGATAAAGACCTTCCAAGAGGGTCAAAACGTCGTCACCAAAAAATAAACTTGTTTTTTTGGTTTCTTCATCGTCCTGGCTAATCCAAACGTTTGCCTTCACGGATCAAATACTGCGTTATTCGTGCGTTATCACTTATATATATTCATTGTGCTGTGGTAAGCTACAAATTTCTGAAACACTTCAGCGACATCCAGCAGTTTGTTGCCACCTTATTCCCATAGCAGAGTGGTACCTGAACCCTATTCCCAGCGGTCAATTTTGAGAAGGTACATTGACGGGTGACGAACTTAGGGAAATTCAACTTAAATCCATATCCCTCGAGCAACAATGATAATCGAACATTCTATAAGCATATGATCGGTATTGAGTAGAATATGCAGTCAAATAAGATCGCAGTCAGAAATAATTGTCAATCAATTCTTCCATTGAAACTGAACGAATACATGCTGTATGTTTCTTCCAAAACTTTACCAGCTACTTGAACCAGGGTTGTCAGCTTATCCCTTCCTCACTGGAAGTCACTTCCTCTTGGTAAAATTGGAGCAACTAGTTTCTGCTAGTGCATCGTTTGTGAGAAATTGAGGTAACAGTAATCCCGTACACCCGAACTAAACTACCGTCACATACCACTACCACTTACATGTATTCTTCCACTAGAACAATGCACCAATCCCGATTGGCGATGCCCGCTGAGGCTGGAGTTCATCTACAGGGGCCTGAAACGTCCGCAGCTTTGTAAACGCCCCAAACCAACCCCGTCGCAAATAGAATGGCTGAAATACTAGTCCCGCCATCTACAGCAATACATTGATTTATGGAACGGCTGGACAAGTCTATCATTTATCATCTTATTGTGCCAAAACATGTAATAGTTTAATTCTGCTTACTCCACGTTCACAATGAGGGTTAGTGTTGATGTTGACATGTTTTGTAGCAATTCCGTTTAACTCTAATTGAAAAATCGGAAGAATAATGTATGACTCATCTTTGTTATTTTTTCAAGCTTACTTGTGTTTCTGGTGAATGCATCGTTGATGTCTTCAATCTAAACTATTTACTGTCTTTTTAGGGAAATTTTGTAAATCAAGAAAAGGCATGCATTCAATCAAGATAAACACTTCAAGGTAAATTTGAAATTGGTCGCATTGATCTCTTCATGTCCTGATTTTCCGTCCCAAGCATAGGGATTTTCTCTTTTGAATAGCAATTGAATCATATTTGCTCTGAGCAAACAATGTTAAGATCTTTTCTTCTGCCCTTCTATCCATAAATATTTCAGTTGTTGTTATATGATTGTTAAAATGAGCTGCTTTAGTAACAATTTTGTACGCAACGTGACCTGGAAGGAATACGCTTATGGCGTTGTCCGTGCGCCAATTCATTGTATACGGTGAGTTTGTGTTCAATCTCTCGTTGTACTTTATTACTCTGCTTCTACTTCGTTCACGTGACATTCGTATTTTAGGGATTATTTCCTGCATTTAGAGGATAATCATTATTTTGATGTCATCTCATCTACATAGATCTCCCCCAGTTGGATTTTCTGGTAGGAGAAAGTAACGTAAGTGCGTGAGTGGCAGACTGCTCTTGCACACACACAAACACACACACACCTGTTAATATGACTGTTCTGTATTTGGTCAGTTTCAACATTGGCTCCCTGTTTAGCAAACTGCGTGTCCCAATTGATTTACTATGTTATGGCGTGCAGGTATACACATGTGCGATATGCATAGAGGGATCGTAAGTGAACCAAAACGTAGAGGAATAACTGTTCAATATACCTGGTTCAACAACTTTTCGAAAAGACAGTGAAAGAAAACCGGATGTGGGGTAATGTACTAGGTTAACTCCAATTGATGCGGCGAATATTTCTCCTGGAATGGTATCGATTAACTCACGGTTTTACGTTGAGCTTTGTTTTCTAATTGTCGGGGCACAATGATTACCACTCCACGCCTGGCTCGTTTTCACTCACAAATTGGTATCGATTCCTCTTAGGATGTTATCATTATTTTCATTGCCTTCTTAGTTAACGATAATCCAATTTAATTATTGGCAACTTTATTGATTTTCTTGTAATATTTCATATCGTCCAAGCAACTGCGAATATATTCCAGTAAAATGTATACGTTTACAGTTAAAACAGGATAAAAAATCACATACGACAACAAAAATTACATAAATAATCATCTTTGTAAATTCCAATTTATTTTGTTCAGGACATTTTTGGTCTCACTTAGATTGCGATCCAAGTCAATTACTATCGTTGTACTGCAATAAGCGGTGATGTCAGAGGATAAACAGCAACATTACGATCCAAATACAATGCTTCGTTCGCAAACAAAGTTCTGGAAGCTGGAGATGGAAGATCTTGCTCTGCGGGCAGAAGAAACGGTTTATAGACAACACCATTGATGTGAACAGCTCTAATATTGTCTCCTTTTATCCTCGAAGTAATATTCTCTCTCCATAACCATCATGTTGCCTATATAATGTTGAAAATCTCTCTAAAACGTCATAAAACCACGCGTTTTAAAACATAGTGCTGATTTATTTGGAGATTATTAAGACCCTTATTGATAAATCAATTTACAATTCGTGATTCTTGGAGGCCAACCAACCGTGTTCTTATTCCTAAATATGCGTCATCTAGCATATAATCCAAACGTCTTTGTTCGATTACCATCATTTCGACTGCATTTAAACTAACAGTGAACGCCACTCTCACCCACATGCATACGTATAAGCTAAAAAGATATAAGTTATATGCATGCCTATTCATTGATGCGCCTAATTAGAAAGTCTTCAAACGTTTCTCAAATATGTGTTCGTTGTGTTTTGCTCGATTGTTTTCCCGCTTTTGATCCCGTTTCACGATCTTCTATTCTTCAAACGTTGCAATCGCTCGTCTAATCTACAAATATTTTGACGTACTTCAAAAACTATTTCGCAGGACTTGTTTGAAAAACAGAACCAAATGACGCTGTTTGAAAACGTTTAATGTTCGATTCTGGAGTCCTTTTGGGTGTTATGTCATCTCTGTACTCACTATCAGCATTCATCATTGAATTTCTCTGTAAACCAAGATCTTCAAACCGATTGATAGTGTGGTCGTATGTCAAGAAATATTTCAAACCAATCTGATACGGGATCATTTTCTGACGGTTTAGCACAACTGCACTTATTCTGTAACCAGCCTGATCTCCAGTTCAATCCTTCCGAATGCGCCTGTAGTCTTTCCCGTTTTAAGTATCCCTTAGGTTCTTTGAGCATCAATTCAGTACCCGTTATCAGAACACAAACAACCAAGCATGTAAAACTCATCCGAGAGAGGAAAAAAATGATGATCCTCCCACGTGCTATCTTTTGTTCGTATAGTGTAGGTTTTGTGCTTTCACATACGGAAGCTACGGCAATTTAGATTGTAGCAAGCAACCTAATGTTCTTTCGTTTCCACGTCATTACAATACATTAGAATAGAATACAACACAATATATTACAATACAATTAAATATGATACAGTTCATTACAATTTAACCGACCATAATTTTGCGAATATTCACTCACGATAGAAAGCTGTAATGGAAGGGATTACTGAGTTTTCCCACGATGAGCTTCAAATATAAGCACGGGTCACACGGTCGAAAGTTTATTTGTAAATATGTCACATCAGTCGAGTCGTGCTTGATCATACGAAGCGGTATCTGAGCTATTTCGCAACACACCTCTATTTCTCCTTATGAAGCTTCTGTCTGATTTTTCATGATATTCTATTCCGTGTACCCTGACTAAATGCGTATGGGTACAGACACAGATAAGAACATTCCAAGTTTGGAATAATCATTTAGAGTCGAACATACAGCTACCCACGAGTTTTCGCATAAGAATAACTCAATGATATTGAGACGCAAAACAAAAAACTGGAAATTGCCCAGGATTGATGCTTCAAGGACATTTCAATGTCTACATAAAACTAAAGAAAAGATATTACCCGAATTAATCTAATTATCCATTCGATATCGATTGGTTAAGAGAAGAACGACGAAAGAGCGTTAATCAATTACTCCGTCTGGAATACGAACCTTTCCGGAGTTTAATCAGCAGATGGGACAAAGTCGAACAAACCAAGTCCAGGAACTAAACAATCACAGTCTCAGTCTTAATCTCAGCATTCCGATACCCCCTCCAAGTTATTTGTCTACATTTTTGATTATTTATCTACAATAGGTCAATTCAACCAGTGCCCAAAATTAGTGACGATTGAAGTGAACGTTTGCTGACATTGAGAAAATGGAACAAACTTGGAGGAGTGACAAAGGAAGCGTCACGAGTAAAACCGATTTACCATATCTGTGGCTCGCTCTAGGCTAACGTTCAGTTGCTTTCAGGCGCAAATCATCTCATTAATAGCCAGACAAACTTACCATCAAAGACTGTTCGTTGTAAACTTATCGAGACACCGTGGGAAAATCAAGGAAAAGTTTTTCACGTACAGCGTCATTTGCACAATGCAGCCGACACTCGCGAACAATTTTCAAGTATATCTAGAGACTGTTTATCGGCGAAAAGTAGCAGATGTTTTTTGAAGATGCAGATTTGTTTGCAAAATCATCCATCCTCTTTATATGTGTATATGCATACATATTTATATATTTAAATATATATTGACGATCCATCCAATGGAATAATGAATTCCAGAATCCAAGTTTCCTCACGTTGGCTCAGAATTGTTACAAGGCATGGCAGTATAATGCACTGAGTATTCTTGGATAATAAACGTTGCCATTTTTTGGATACCATATGAATGAAAATATATCTTAACTTCACAAATTGGCAAATATAAGGAAACAATGGTGTATAAAGCAGACACATTTTATTCCATCATTCTCTAGTCGTTAACAAAAATTAACTCTATAACGCCAAATAATCGATTGTCCTTATCAAACGACTCATTGTATCTGACAACTAGCATTGTTACGTTTAGTCACGCCTCATTAGAGCTTCGTTTCTTGAAAGAGGTATTCAATGAACCGAGTCGGCACGAGAATTGACGTGATGTGACAAACACATACGTTGCAAACACACGAATGTTTGAAACGTAAAACAAAATCGATGGGAAGATTGAAACAAAACGTGTTGTTCGGGAGAAAATTCCCATTTATTGTTCTACGTTAGGCATTTGTGTCTCTGTATATAGCCAAACTGAAATCGATGGCAGCGTCGATTTGTAGTTGAGCAAAAGTGTGCAAGTGCCTTTACCGAATCAGAGAGAAGCCAATCGATAGAACCACATTCGTTCGCTTGTGCACTTCTTGTGTAGTGTAGAAATGTTGTGATGAATAAGTTTATGACGGCTTCAGGAGTAAAATCGGTAACTTATACTTTGTGAACATAGAACGCAGTAACTATAGCGAACATATTGTTAACCTGTCGCAATGCAACGGAGTTTGGTTTCGGAGAGTTCGGTGTGCATAAAATCATTTGAGTGATTAATGCGATGCATGACATGAAATTTCTTAATAAAAGCGATGTCATGCCTCTGAATAAAAAAGGAACAGACTCCATTCTTCCAAGCAATCACATATCCAGATGAATACACCCCCAGTGACATGTTGACAATTAAACAAATCAGATGTCACTAATGTGGGTCTTAGGGATTTCTTCTTTCCCCATCGATCCACTTTGCTCAACCTCCTTCGAAGATTGATCATGCCCCCCTTTGTTGTACGCAGCCAGCAGCACAAGATGTTTTAGTTGACCGTAAAAGTGGTAGTAATTGTGCATATGTATGATTTTACGTTGGAATTATTTGGTTTAGCTGACCAATAATCCGTAGTTTATTGCTGCAACATTCACAATATGTTAAAATAGAATATTTACTACTTTTAAAATTTAAAACAATGGGAGGCATCGTTTGATACGTGATGCTTTGCACAGAGAAGGTGATCAATTGCATTAGTTGTGAAGCCTGTTGTCACTGAACTATAATGCCAGATGAACCGCAGAAATGCGGAAGACGGGCAGCTGTTCGAACCCGGAACTTCCCGATCAATTTTTCGATGACCGTAATCACGTGACCACCGCGGTTACCGCATTCTGATGTTTATTTGTTTTTCAGGAGAACCGCATAATTTGACCGAAATGCTCCGGTCAACCTCACATGATAAGGAATGTCACTCAATTAATCCGGAACTGCACACGAAATTGCGGACAAACTAATTTTGATTCCTTTAGGATCAGCAATATTTATTGAATGATCTTCTTTATCCAATTAGAGTAGGTGATTCCAGTACGTGGTTAGATATTCAAATGGTCAACCAATACGCTATTTTCTTTCAAGAAAAGAGACTCTTAGATAATAGTTTGATTAAGCCTAACATAGTTCCAATTGCAAATACAATTTTCTGGAGTGATTCCATGGGTAATAAGACCAACATAATGGGGAATTCACATTCGTACAATTTGTTGATTCATAGGCAGTTACATTTCATATAGCCTTCAAGACGTTTGCCTGCAAAACTCACTACAAGATGTACCGCAAATTATGACAACTTCAGATGCTTTCTGTGATACTATTCCAAATGTCCTTGACTCCCGTCAACATTCTGGCAGATACAAATATCAGAGCGGTAAAAGTAGCCCAGTTGTTTCAGCAGGCTTCTTTATGAGAGATCGAGTTTTAGCCTAATAAAACAGCAAATACAGGATGTAACCAAATCTTTCCTTCGATTAGTTCCGCATGAATGACATTTCTATCATCACAACTGCATAGTGCTTCACGTTGAAACTCTGATGCAATCAAACAGAACCGTAGTTTAGATTGTCTGGCTGTTGACCTTTACGCGACGGGTGAACGGACTAGTACTAGAATGGGGAAAGAATGTACATTGACATTTTTCCAAACCGCCTGCTACATCGCATTCTTCCCCAATTCAGTGTCCGCGTTAAACGGGAAAATTGGAAGAATCGTGGCGAAGTGATGCTGTATTTTCATGTTTTTCGGAGAAAACCTTCTTCAGCATGCTTCGATAGTTAAGCTTTTGGGCATCGGGGTTATTTGAAGTGCCCAAAAGTTGCTGTTGACTGTGAATCGCTATAAATGACTTAAACAGTATTCCCTATTTTATTGCCACAACTGTAATGATCAAAAATGTTGCGTTCGTGCTATTTGCCCTTCGTGCAACGTGCCATCACGATATTCCGTCAACTTGGTAATGTTTGACTCAGTATTGTAAGCGCATAACAATGTGAAATGTATGCTTCAAATGACTTTATACTACCACAGCCAATTAAGCAGTCCCAACATACTACTTACATCTATGGTTGCGTAACTGACTGGAGAATCAGCTCGAAAAATAGGAACACCGTTATAAATCAGAGGACGATTGAGCCCACCTGTGTCACTTAAACACCATTCCTGACTCGAAATGGTTTTATCTGTTGCTCTATAACACTGAATTTGTTACAACTAACACAATCAGTTTCGGGAACCGTTTGTTCGACTTATAATTTAGGCTAATCGTTCGTCGGCGAATTTGGCAGTGCAATAAACAAAAACGATTTTACAAATTATCGAGTATCTCGTCTCATGCATTCGAAGCCAAAAAGCAACTTATAATTATCATGTACACTGGTAAAACGATGCAATTAAGGATTCGCAGAGAATTGGTGTAGGTGCGTAAAATGGGAATCACCGAAATTTAAAATCATTCGCGAACAGAAATAAATTAAAACGTTCTGTGGCCGTTGGAGATATTTATCATGACTTCATCAACAACTCAACTCATAATTGGTGCAATCAATTTACTTAGCCTGCCAGTTTCATGGAATCGGACTTCTGGCACATTTTTCTTCATCAACAATTCTTGTATATTTGCTGTTCATCTTGAAGTATCGGTTGGTTTATACCCCAGGAATAACGAGGCCTAAATTTCTTTTTAGTACCGCACACTGAAACGAAACTAATGATTACCGTGTATTGTGAAATTTTAAAATCATTATTGATTTCACTTTGATTATTTGCCTTTACGTACTGCTAGTTTATTAACCAAAACTTCATATTTCGCGTACATCACTGTACAAAACCGATGCGTATTGAGCATGCCAAACAGCTATCCACACTGTTCAAATCATTCAGTGGATAAACAGAGCAAACCCACAAAATAAGAGAATGCACATGCTTCCGATAATTTATACGTTTTGATTAAAGGAGAAATCAAACGTTTGTATTCATTTTTCGTTGAAATACCTCATAGAAGTAATAAAATAGAACGATTTTCAAAAAACAAATCGCTCTTCATTAGCTCATAGAGGCTGCCGTGACGTTGTTCTTTGAACTAGATTCATCAGAATATAATCACGTATCCTCTAATTGCTATCAATGCGTTCTTCCTGTGTCACGCTGTACGGTTACTTATAAACAACAGATGTTTCCACTTTTCTTGTCTCACGTAAATTTTGTCAAACGTTTACATTAGAGGGGTCCGCATACTGGAATCGTCACATCACGTGTTTCGCCTTATTCGTGATACAGTTCGGATGCTTAAAGCAAAAAATTTGTTTCAATGAAACCAGTGAGTTTTCGGTATATCTTGCACACACCTTTTACACTGCTGACTTCTGGTTTTAATATTTCAAAGCACTGAGTTGTGCCTCAGCAACAAGTACTCATGATGTCACGTTACTCGCGATGAGTCAAGTGATATTCGTTACACCAGTGAATCCGAGAGGTTTGTCACAGAGGTTATCAAAAACATCGTGCATCTTTTATAGGTCAAGCGATTTGAGCGCCGATCCCAGTCAAGAATCCGATTTAATTTGCCTGTGATACCATGCTAGGGGGAAGTCTTGTTCTCTTACTTGTTGCGTGTTCTATAGCATCTGAACAAATTACCCATAGAACGACGTGCAGGTTTTCGTATGCATACCATTTTTCAGTCCGACACAATACCAGCAAGTTATTTGATTGAATTTTCGGTCTTGAATTTCAAGAACACCGAGTGCTCCTCAACTGGCTGCGTTATACTCTCATGCTTGTTCGTTACGTTGAAATTTATTCATCGTTTGCCTCAACCATATATCGGTGCTAACCATGCCCACGAATTATAAATATTAGTCAGCACTAAAGTTTGGTGGCTAATCGCAAAGATCTCGGAGTTAACCTCCATTCTGAACACTCATTCATTCCAACATATGTGTTGTTTGTGTACAAGAAACCCGGTTGAATTAAAAGAATGAGGTTATGCTAGTGTTAATTGAAAAATTAAATTGAAATGTGCTTCATTGTCGAAGTATGATTCGTGGTTTGTGATTGTTCTTGATGTCTGGTTGGGAATGGGTGGCTTGAGAGGATGTGTACGTAATCCGAATGGGAAAACGGTTATAATATGTACGTGTTATTATGTTTCTGGGTCACTGGATCATGGGGAAGAGCATGTCTATCNTATCTCGAGGGTACGCGTCACGTTGTGGCCAAGGCAGTCTGAGTGATTGTAGGAATCGCTTTTGAGACTAATTTATTTCTTTTTGCGAGATGACTTTGACGGACGGCTTTCGGAGGGTTTCTTGGTACAGTATAGATGATTGGACATGCGTCATCGTCAATCGGATGCAGGATGTACGCAAGATGAGCTACGGTTGCACTTTAAATCATTTTCTTTGAGCGTGAACGCAGCCAGGCCGGGATTTGTTCCTTGATGCCTTTTGCGAACCCATCTTCCCTACCCACCCTTTGCCAGTTACACATTGAAGCAATCAAAAACCTCGAATCACACACAGACATTGAAGATTTTAATTGTAATGTTACTATAAAACCTTTATTAACCCGAAGTTAAAAATTATTTAGAGGCTGCCTATGCAATTAGTTCAAATCTATGTAGTTGTGTATTCTCTGTACATTTTCAGAAGGAGATAGCGTAGCTTATTGACGGATAACGGGGGTTTCCTGAATATACCTGAAATAAATTGTTTAAGCATCCGAATAATTAAGTACAATGTTGAATGTTCTATTCTCAATTTCACTTAGTGATATCATCCATAGAAATAGACTGATAACATTTAAATAGAAAGCGTATGATAGAAGCTCCTTTCCGTAATTTAGTTGAAGCATTTTTAAAACAGAACGTCGGGTATGCGAACAGGGTTCAGTGGAAGATTATGCATGCACATGGATTGAAATGTGATACAGATTCTGCAAGAATTGTAGGTATATACACATGTATAGTTTATGTAAGTTTGAGCACGAGCAAAGTACCATCAAAACAACAAGAGTGATTTGAAGAATCGCAATGCAAAAAATTGAATGAACTGTTTTTGTTAGTGTCATCATACACAGATTGATTTAGCCGAGATTGGGAGCTTAACAAATATACCGCAGAGCAATTTCCCCTCTGACGTCTGTTCTGAGACATCCCGTTAGCGTTTCGGGTTACTCGCACTGATTATCCCTTTGATCTCACCTTAGAAGGCGAGTTGAAAGCAATAGTGGGGATAACGGCTTATTAACTCTATTCTCGATCAGGTTCTGATAGCCCCGGGCTTTCATTTAGCTTTGACAAACACGTGTGGTTAGAGCAGGGAGACGTGTACAAGGCACAGGCAACACATGGTGGAGTCACTGGAGGTGGTCTATATAGAGTGAATACGTCTTTAACAGTACGAATACCAATAATCGTGTGTCGACATGGATGATGTATATCAGGTGAAGACAATAAAGAAAACAAAGCGGTTTCTGCGTTTCTCAAAGGAAAATTATTTCAAGCTAGAGAACCATAGGGGCATAACTAAGTACGCTTAACAACAAACGGTTGCGGATGATAGATGGCGAAATGCAACATTCAGATGCCCCCGGTCAATAAAAAAACTGAACGTTAATTCGATCACTCATTAGATTCCCTCACATGCATGCGTTATTGTATACTCGGCTGGTGGCTATGTTTGACAAACTGTTGTTGGGATTTAACTTGTTAGCAAGTGTTGCAGGTCAACTATGTATTACCCAGGAGGACAAGAGTTGAAATCTGACAGGCATCACCTGACTATACCGTTTTTTCTTTCATAGCCATTTGGTTAGCCGCTTCCCTCGTTCGAAGAGTCGCATATTTGTGTTCTCATTAAAAGCGAATACAATGAACAATAGAGTTTATGCTGCAGTTCACGGAAAGTTCATTATTTCCGTGCGCTACATAAGAAAAGTGGTAGACAAGTAGCACATGAAACACTGATCGTAAAACATCGTTTTGACACAAAACCGAATAGAGCATTGAATCATTCTAGAGGACAATATTTACAGATTAACTTGACTTCCTTAGAAAGATTGACTGTTCCATTACCGTGATACGACTTGGTGTGTTTGGGTGAAGACATAAAAGAAAATTGCGCACAAAATCATTTCAGTTCTGATAAGCACCAAATAATCCTCGTCGGTGTCTCAAATGCATATCATGAAGTTCGTTTACCCAGCTCATGACTTATCACAAGAGTTTATGATAATATCCCATTCAATCGTTTATTCTTTCCCAGTTGGAAATTGTATCACCAACTCCTGGGTAAGAAATTAAAAATGATCCTGAATGTCCTCGGTGATCGATTTATCAGCATATGTGATAGTTACACTCGAGGAGTGTATAGCAGAAACAGTGAGCGAAAATGCTTGCACGGAAACCAATCCAACATAATAAAAACAGATATATTGTAATTGGTTATGATCAAAACAAGGTTACTCTAAATTTGATGCGGAAATCCACTTCGCAAGCGGAATCCGCCTTCGTTTTGGCAATCATATTAGCTTTCAGAAACTGATCATCAACCCACCTGTTGATATAGCGATAGAGTTATATAAAGCAGGCTCAAACTAACCTCAACAACAACTAAATAGCGATCAAAAAGACCACTTTTTCATTATTTGCACCACTCAGGCAACTTTGATAGCTCGTTAATATCGTCCGTCGTTGTTATCCTATTCACCAAGCAAAAGCGTGATGCACGGATACGGAGATTTGTTCAAAGCTCCCGAACAAAGATGAAATGTCAACAAAGGGTCCAGAACTGCAGTTTTGCTGCATGAGATACTGTGGACAGCACTCAGCGTCCCCTACACTTCAGTATATCTATGATAATCAATGATTATTTCAAATGATGTTTGTGATGAACCAGATAGGCAACAGCTACAATTAGAAAACGGGAAACAGCAACTGTCAGTTTCCGAAACTCATTCAGTGGTTCGTTTTGTAGAACCGATTTTCTTTTCTTTAAATGTCAGTAAGTAAATTATGATTGCGACAGATACATACATTTTGGATAATCAAGTATTTTTAAGTATAGAAACAATCTGCACAGTGTTTGCACCGTAGCCTGGGAATTTAAAAGCTACGTTTTCACCTGGGATGTGCACTGTTAAATAACAACGAGAAGAAAATCATTGAATTTTGGGATTTCTAAGTAGTGAAATGAGTTGTGTTAGGAAGTGGTTCATTGTTGAAAAATTTAGTTCAAAAGCTTTTTTCATTTCTTGTTTGTTTCTAGTTGAGGAATTTGATTTATCTATCATCGGTGACCCATTTCTAAAGAAAACGTGTGACATTTCTATTATCGATGTTCGCGAGTGCAAGCAGACCTATTGAACTATCTGAGCAACAGTATCCAATATTTCGACGATACACTCTAAGGATAAGTACCTGCAGGAGAAAGGTGATTCCATTTAATTAAGGGGGTGTATTCAATTCTTTAGGAAGCCCAGAAATAGATGACTGAAAAAGTGTTTAGCTCCTTTTTTGTTAATGTTAATTCAACGAACCATTGTTTGCGGGACTATAGACCGCTTTCAGGATTCCGAAGCTGTACATTGATGGCTCTTCCCGTCCAGGTGACATTCACTTTTCTCTACAAATGACATAATCAGGTTTTGTGCTATTTCCACAGCACTTGGGATAAAAAAGGCAGTTAAACAGAATAATTTGTTAAATCTGTACGGCCAACTGTCCGGTTGTGCAGAATGCAATGTTAATTTGTATAATAGCCTCGGGATTAGATAAAATTCTTGCTGCTCTGAGTTCTAGTAATAGTAATAATAACATTAATTGAATGGTTCCAACTTTCTTTCAGTTTGGGAAGTAATTACATAGTAATTTTCTGAAAACAAGTTAGTTACATGGGCAAACACCTTTAATTTACCCGATGAACATTTGCATTTTGGAGATGCCTACTCAAACTGGCAATTTTATGTTTCAGCCCGAGGGGGGGATATTTATTTTTCTTATTATTTCGGTTTCTCGTTCACACTAACTAAACTATTCTGGTTCATTCAGGGGAAAATTTACCCATACACCTGATATCTGCTGGAAAGTATTCACAAAAAAACAGTGATTCTATAAGCTGATATGTATGTATAAGAACGCTTACTGCTAAGGCCTCAGCCGCCTTGATTTTTTGAAATTGAAATAATTGNTAATTGTTCGAACGTTTGGATAGACGATACGACCAAACTAACCGGTACGGTGACTCAAGGGATAGGTTTGGCAAGACTGATCACGAACTAAAACCGTCTTGATCAAGCAACCGAGTGAACAGTACACAAATACGCCCGACTAAGGTATCCAATAGAATTCCCAAGAGAACCCGCCAGAGTAGTGTGATCCCCGAAGAGTAGAGAGAAGACGAAGACAAGCCTTCAGGCGAGGTTATATATTTGGTCCGAGTCACAAGGTGAAGACTGTGGACAACTCGTCTGTTTAATCACAGGTTCGAGAGGGGTCAGCAATAACCTTGGAAATTAGCCTGCACATATACAGTCATGGAGAAATGGACCGATCAGGATCGAATATTGCCGGTGTGGTGGTCTAAGGCTTTGCCGGGGCAAAAATTCGTAAATTCAAATTTTATAGAAATAATTAGGCAAACAGTTGAACATAGAAAGAAATATTCACTTCCATAGAGAAACATTGTCTTAGTAATCCACTCGTTAAACCGATGTAATCGCATGATACTACTCTCCACCAGAATGGTGGATCTTTTGGACATGGATATTGGAATTAACTTGTTGGACGTTGTTCTGTGATTTCACACCCAAAACAGATCTTTGAGTTTTCAGAATGTTCTTTAGCGCATTCTGTTTGCCTGTTTCTGTCTCAGAGACCATTTCAATGTCGTTGAGAAAATGGCGACATAGAAAAACTTGCTCAATAGCTTTCCGTTTGGATGGGGTTTGTTCGCCAACTGTTTGATTAAGTATGTCGAGTCGGAATACACAATAAGGATGACTTCTAACAGGATAGAAGGCATTGTCAAGTATTCTCAGACATTTCGCATACGTGTATGTGATAACTGAAGGGAGAGCAAAGCCATTGGCAATCTATTTGATTTTCCTTCATTTGTGCACACATTGAATTGGTGATAGGCGACTGAAAAACCATAAAGTGGTTGTAGTCAAGAGCGAATCTAATTCGAATATGTATGCCGGTATGTAAAGCGAAAACAGTAGTGCGTCAGCAATGGGTTCGAAAAATAGAAAAACTCACTTCTCATAAAAGATTCCACGTCATTCTATCTGGATGGAATCGAAAAAGCTGACATCTTTTCCTGATGAAACAATTTACCCAGAGCAAAATGGTTACTCATTGAACGAAATACGCTTGCGGGAAAATCTCGATTGAGTTATATGTCATTGCTTGACAGTTTACAACATATGCTTCGTATTATCATATCACATGTTCCGATAACTGGGACATGGAACATCCTGATATTAAACGCGATAAGAACAGACCATTTCTCGAATCCCCTCAAGATTATTAAATTGACCAGACGTATACTAATAATTGTGTTCGTGATTTGGGTAGAGGGAAGCAGTTTCGCGTCTTTATCAGAACATTGCAATAGAAAAATTTCTTTAACTAGGGAATTGGATTACACTACTCATTACTTTTTTCCACTGACGATGTTCCACATTGTTGATTACTGTCCGAAACGCACATTTACTGAAATTGATCTATGCTATGAACACCGAAATAGTGTTAAGAAGAAACCGCTGAAAACGGCATTGCAACCAACCTGACGCTAAGAAGCACAATTTGGACGGAGACATACTGAAATTGACATACGATTTCAAACGCGGTTTTCATCTCTCAGGTCTTACTATCACCTACATCAATTTGATATCTACCAATGATATGTGTTCAGCTGAAATGAATCAACAAACACAATTTTGTAACCAGCGTCTACTGCAGCTTCCGTTTACTTAAACTATTACACAATGATCACAACCAAAGTCTGCGGAGATGCTTGCGTTCATTACTTGTCACGGGAGGAATGACTAATGACAATGTATACGTTATTTTGATCTTTGTGAACATCACTAAATAAGTATATAAGAAATCAGGTTTGTGAAACTCCAAATCGGAATTCCCAAATTAGTTACAAAAAATTATCAAATTTGTGTCAACTGTTTTCATGCGTGTCTCTTACCTAATGGCAAAATAACTCAAAGCAGTAAACTGGAATGCACCAAAGTGTTCATTTACAACCCAGATGTTATCATAACATATCCCAGTAGCGGCTTTTCTTGTTTTTGTTTTTCTTGTGTTATGCAGATCTCGTACGGCTTTTTTGTGGTCTAGTCAATCGTTTCGATGCTCCTGTCTTCTGAAAATAAAATACGCACTTGATGGAGGTAACCATTTCATAGGTCAACTAAATCCTGCTTGCATGTTGGATGTTTGAGATGCTATGCAGAGAGCAGTCGGTTCTGGCTGTGAAACAGATGAAAGATTTTGCCATGCGAAAATTGCATTTCATGAGTGGCCTTATGAAAATAACCATTGTTAACCGAATGACAATAATGCGTGTACAGTGTGCGTATTCTTTTTCGTGTGGTTTTGAAATAGGTCACTTTCTTTACCACTTTGGTCTGCGTATACGACCAATTCACTCAAATAAACCCATTTGTGCTGCATGGAAACACAGAAAACGTCGTTTTCTTTAATATCCTTGGTCATATTCAACTCGATGCTTTTCTACAACGTAAAGGCTATTACAAATTGCTAAAGTGAAGTATGCGTTCTGAGTAGAAGTATAATAATATTAAAGCGGTCGATGTAATTGTCATTTATGCCAGGAGCCTCTTACTCAACAGGAGAGCAAAACTTTCTTGGTAGTCGCTTGTCATGATTCCCGATCATGATGAAGACTTTAGTGCGTATGAGCTCGGGATCAATCATGTTCCTGCAATTTAGTATATTTTCATTAAGGCGTTTTCTGCAGTACCTTACGTTATTGGTTTCCTCATTAATAAACCCATGGATGATCCTCCGTCCATGTTTTCATTGAACTGTAGTTTATAGGTCTCCAGAATACTGTCTCTGCTATTTTATCCAATAATTTTCGGGTGAAAGGCTATTTATTAAGTTGTTTTGCTACCATTATTAATTTTTCATTACCGTCTAGGATAGTTTCCATTAACGGATTGAGTTAAATCTGTATTGTTTACTAAAGGTTTAGGATGAATTTCGAGATCCCGTTACGATATCTGAGCGGGCTCGTACTACTTTCGTTTATCACTTGTTTTCTTAGTTGTCTTTCTTCATAATGTCCTCCTTGTCGCGATCAATACCAGTGTGACAGCCGTCAAAAGCCTTCTTTTGAGAAATAACTTATTTGATTTGCAAACAATGAAAATTGGAATCAACCTGTTCCAGTTTGAGTGATTCCACTACTACCATGTTTTCACAATAAAATTAACGGGTAAACCTGGTTATCGGTAAGCTGAATGAGCAGCACAATTGGCATGGTTTCTGCAATTTGTAAATACCTTTCTGGGATGAATTCCCAATGTCAGCTACGCTGGGACCATTGTTGGCAGACATANTCGTGAGGAAACTGGAGTATAAAATCTTACAAGACACGGTACAGAAGTTCAGTGTGGAATATCAATACCTGGATGACATATTTTTCACAACAAACCAAACAGCCAGCATTGAGTCCGTGCTGGAGACCTTCAACGCAAGCCACAACTCCATCAAATTGACTATCGACAAAGAGAACAATGATCGAATCCCTTTCCTGAATGTTTCACTAATCCGAAATCTGGATGAAACTATCTAGAGAAGAGCCTACAGGAGACCTACATGGACGGGACTGCATGTGAATTCCAACAGGTTTGTACCATTGAAACAAAAGAGAACTTTGGTGCAATGCCTAGCTATGAGGACACGAAAAATGTGCACCCTCAGTGCCGTGGCCGAAAAATATGAACACATCAAATACTTCCTGCTCAGGAATGGTTACCTGGATAATGTAATAGATGAACATCTAACGCAAATGCCCGCACTACCGGTTGAGCATACGGTAAACAAGAAACCACTATATTTGTAACTATCATTCAAAGGTGATAACACCTCACAGGGGCTTACACGACCGATCAACCAAGCGTTGCCTAAAACGTTTACAACAGCTGAACTGCGCCTATACTTTGTACGTGTATGCTCTATCAGCTAAGCTTTGAGGCCACACCAATAGCACTGATCTTTTCACATTCGAATTTAGCCATTCAACATACGGAGGTATATGGTATCTACCAGTTAGCATGTAAGCTGACTGCCCCGACAGGTTTCCCTTAGAATTCACCGGACTCCACCGAATGAGCTTCTAAGGAAAGACTAATTATCCAAATTATCTGCCAAACAACAATTTAAAACAACTTCGGTCTAACATTCAATGCACGTCCGAGGCTATCCAAACGTTGGACCCCCCCCTGTGCAACCAAAAGTAGTTCGTTCAGGCTTTAACCTTACCGTGGCCTTGGAAGAAGAAATCCACTCCACCTCCGGGAAAGCACCAATTGAGATAAGCGTCAAATAAACAGTCTTAACATACGTTCTGTATCTGGTTTATTGCGATCAAAACCAGATCGACGAACCCAAAACGCCGTATATGATTGTAAAGGCCCGCTGATGAACTTATCAAAAAACAGCTTGTTTTGCCTATCGGACTTTGCTTTCAGTGTGGCAGTGAGAATTATTCATATGCTCGAATCTTTTATTCTTAATTTACGTATATCTGTGACGAAACGCAATTGATCTCCGTAAGCATAATTGACGATGGTGCATATTTCTGTGGTTTCATTTTTAAACCTACTACTTATATAATCTACTTAAATTTAATTGTAATGTAAAATGGTCTATCGGAAACATCCTTTCATTTTGATTCTTTTGAATAAAACAAGAAACACAAAATGGCCATAATTGATTTTGGACATCAATTTCGCATGCTCTCAATCAGCTCTTTAAGTACAATATTTAGGTTAAATTTTATCATAGGAATGATAGGGGTGTTATTACCATGGTAATTTCTCTCTCCTTTCTTTCCTATTATCTGAACCGTTCTCTTACATCATCGTTGACACCTCATCTTTTTCATTTTCCAATTACGTGACTGTCTTTGATCTACTTTGTTGACAAATTTTTTCTAACCCCATTAACTTTCTACGTCTGTTCGAATTCATTTCTGGTTGTATCTTTTTAGTATTACGTAAACATGTCCAGCGCTCTTTCCACCGCAGCTAATCGTTTTCCATTACTTAACTGTTTCTATGCCAATAGTCCCCTCCTCCTCTTCAACCCATACGCAACTGACTTCGATTATGACTGGATAACCCAGTGCCTTCTGCCTGAACCCATGTAATTATGTAAATGTCCGTATATGGTATTCTTATGGTACAATTCGACCTGTTTTACGTGCGTAGACAGCTGCTTGAGAACAAGCGAAATTGGTGGTCACTATCAATTCTGCTCATATTGCGTTACTTGATTTATTCAAATGAAAAATTTTGTGTTCTGATTGACGGTAAATGAAAATAATTCCGTGATGGAAATGCTGCTAGGCATTGTTGCACGATAATGCGAGCTGCAAATAAGTGCTGTCTTTCTCGTCCCTGTTCACCCTCAACGCAGTTTAATTCGGTTACCCTGAGCGGCATGATTCAGTTCACCTGATCACTGAGAGGTCAGATTTCATTCAATTACGGTTAAACACATTAACTGATAACCGGCGGAATGGTTCATGTGTTGAGCGTATGTGTCGAACCGTTGAGTGATGTTGACGGTGCAAAGGACAGGACATTTATGGTACATTCACCCCTAACTCGGATTCTGAACAGAGAACAGCAAATCATAATTTGTAGTATGCAGCAGGATTTGGTTTGGCGCAATATACTTCCTAGGAAAAGGGAACGAAAAGGTGTAAACACAATCAACAATAAATCCACCGAACATGTAAAAGCTGTTGCTCAAAGTGCAGTGTCATCAGATGTTGAGTGTTCAACTCTACACTCGCGTACAAACCAACAAACAATGAAACAAAACTGTCCTCGAGTCTGTGATGAACATGTATTTGCAAGATGTACCAATATTTTTTTAACAGATAAACATTTGTGTGTCCTTCGATTGCTAGTGGGCCACACTTAACTGGCTGACTATCTCTGAATAGGATACCCAAACAAACACATGAGCTGCATGTTACGGCGGTAGCACACAGGCCCTCAATGCGGTGCGTCCGAAGTTCAGCTCCCTAACAGAACGGTGAATACACACTTCTGATGAGCTCTACCAAGAGCGAAATCTAGTCTAGTGATTCCCATTGTACGATTGACAGGAAAAGCTGATCATTGTGCATGAAGGTGAAATATGAAGGCGGGTCAGTTCAAATTATTTAAATCTTCTCTAAATTTATGATCATTACTTAGGTGAGTAATAACAGAAAAGCCACACGCTTCGTCAGTTGTGCCAGTTTCAAGGACCAGTTTATGATTTTCTCAGACAAAATGATCAAACGGAGTCCGTAGTGATAGCAAGATTGTTTCATCGGTTATTTCGCATCTGATTGCTTTAAAATAGAAAGTGATAGTTGTCAACTGTTTTGTTTTGTTTTATTTCAAATGCATCTGTCAAACCCGATTGACTTTTTAATGAACTCAGATTGCTGGCAGGATTTCGAGGACAGGTACGCTTTTGAAAAACATAACTTTTTGGGTAAACATTATCGCGGGGTTTTCCCCAAACCCTGGTAGTTGTCAAACTGCAACATTATTCAACGGTTCATTAGATATTTAATGATATGTCCCCAAATGTCATCAAATTGGAACATTTTTACCCCAGTTGAACGTCTTGATTCATTTGCAGTAATAGAAACTACAATGCAAAGTCACTATAATTCAACGGCATTTCCTTTATCGTTTCCTCTCCTTTACTCCCTCTTATTTACGTTTCTTATTGCCCTCATCTACTAGCACGCAACTGCCATGGGTTGGTAGGGGTATACGTTTGTCACCAGAGGCTGAAGTTCAGTTTGAGTTGGGCCTACATATGCAGATATCAGGTACAACCATATATATATACATATATATATATATGTATATATGCTATTATTGTGAACAACGAAGTTAAAGTGTTTGTTCAATCCCAAACATAGTTTGACTTTGTATGAGCAATTTGACTCTTGATAACAACAGTTGAATTTATCCGACTGTACACTACCCTCCCCGTCACTCATGCAAATACCATCGCGCACTTCACAGGCCAATAGTTCACATAGATAAAACAGTGAGAATGTGGATTATCGTGCAGATTCCATAAACTTTCAACGAGATTTACTATTCTCCTGAAGGATTTTATGCCTCCAGTCAAGGGAAACATCTATCGCATTTGCAGTGCGATACAAGGTGAATGAAATAAGGGGCTTCAGAACATGTTGATGATGTATCCGCCGGTGTTTGTGACGCAAAGATTCCTGTGACTAATGTGCAAGAAACAACTGTTGCATGGCACAGTGAAAATCCCAGCGCTGACTCGATTAGTGTCTCAGGCGTTAAAGGACTGTCTGAGTCATTTGAAAACATATCAAACAGGCAAAGGGAAAGTATTGTTCTGGGTGACTATTCTGTAGGGTCGTTTCAAAATCGTACATTCTTTTTTCAGCTATGAATTTCACGCTTAAAATACGTACTATATGCGAGGCCGAATGTAGCCTGATAATAATGGTGAGGTGAGCATAGATGCAAATTTGCCAAATTCGTGCTTTAATAAACCAACATTTCTTGCAGCGGTGAACCACGCCCTGAAGCAGTTTTAAGAACAACAAAGGTTGTCTTAAACAAAGACTCCTTGTTTCTTTTTACGCGAGATATTTTAGAATTTTGTGGTATTTGAGTAAGTAAGAAAACTGAGTTTTGTGGTGAAGGGATACCACCATGCGTTTTTGTGCATTTTCGATTGACACTATACTGAGCCACGCACATGCAGATGTGAAACAATTCAGATAAAGAGGCATATGTTGTGTGACTTTGGTCTTAGCGTGCGAAGCAAAATAAACGGGATCTGATACTGGGTGAGGGTTGCGTGCCTGGGTGATAAACAACCAGGCTATTTTCTAGCCGGATGGCAAGAGAATCCCACACCCGGGTTTTTGAATTGCTTGGTGAGTCATCGGACATTGACTGAATTCAACAACCGGTTTCGATCAGGAGACGACGAACTACTTGAAATTCATCTGCCTCGGAGGTTGATTTAGGTGACTTTTGTAAAAGTAGATCATAACAGACTGTTCTTGAAACGGTAAGCTTGCTGTCTCTTCCAATCCACTGAAGAATATTCAACCGAAGGAAACGTTGATAGAATTTACATTCATTAGTCCGTGTATTGATTTAATTGGAAAAATTAATCAGGCCTTATGTTTTGCTCCGGTTCGATTAACTGTGCACGCATGTGACCCATTACACAGACGACCTTCGAAAGTACTTTGCCCATCATCAGGCGCGATTTGGTCCAACGACATACTTTGTACTATGCTGTTATTGTTCACATACCGCCTCTAAGCGTTCCTCGTCCCATTCATTTGTACGTCAACTACGCTTATCGTCCTTGAACTCTCACTGTTCCACACTTGACATTCTCGTGCGTCGTTACATAGGAACTACCCTGGATCCGTTCCCCTACCCACGTTTGGTTCTAGTCCATTGTCATCCTATCCACTTGATGTTGACCTTCATATTTGATCAGTCACTTCATTTGCTTAGCTGACTGCTTTGTTTCATAGGATCCCGTGAAACGTGTGCTTTCACCAATGATCGCGCTTCATTCTCGAGCGCTTAAGATTGGTATTTCTATCCCTTAAATTGTCACTTTTCTAAGCCTATTTTGCATTCCTTTTAGTGACCGCTCCGCGGGTGGCTTGTTCTGCGCCTTGACCCGCTTTGTATCTCGTTCTTGTACCGTGGAGACCGGATTGGCCCACAATTTGAGGTATGGTGCTTGTTTACGTACATATTTGTCTGCTTATAGTACACGTAGATTACCAACTTCTCGTTATCTGGAATCGGATTTGGGTTTCGTATCTACGAGTCACTCAATCACTGGACGACAGTCCGGAAGGTTAAAGCAATGTCCGAGAATACTGAATTACAACTGAGCTCATAATCTAAAAGCAACGTCTTCCGGAAAACCAATTCTATCTTGGTATTCGCGAAAAAGATTTATAGGAAATATTTAGGAAAAATACATTTGCGCAATATAAGACTGAACAAAATGAGAATTATGGATTGAACAAATTTGTCATTAAATTTATGACATCAGATATCATTTATTTTTTACATATATTAAGCAGTAAACGCGTCTCAAAGAGGAACGTTATCAAGCCGTAAACAATTTGAAGATTACGTCCGAATTGGAATTGCGCAAAAAGAAATAGTGGTCTGGGTTAATCCAAAGATAACTATGAACAACCAAATATGATGAGGCAAGAGAAACTTCAAAAAGGACAACACACTCAGTAACAACAATGTACAGACAAAGGTGAAAGCTTCAGATTCTATTCTTTCATGGATATACCATTGAGGCTCAATACAAAATTATTAAACCTGTTGGAACCAATGCATCCAAATGAGAGTTATAACGAAGATCCACAAAGACGGTGCGCCAATCAGACCGGTCATTTGCATGCAGAATTTGCCATTGCGCTGAGTATTTGTTGACATATTGAATCCTCCTTGTAACGTTCAGAACTTTTGAAACTTTCCTCGTTGATAAGATCATTCGAATTTATCCGCCCGCAAGCATATTCCATTGATTCTATTTTTCCAAACGGCCCGCTCCATGAAACAGCTGAGGTTTTATCTGATTAGGTCTCAGGGTATACCACAGTTGGAGTCATTTACCGCACATCAGCTGTGTACGTCCCAGAGCTGCTGGCCAGCATACAGATGTACGCCTGCGATGGACATTTTCTTGTCTTGGGTGATTTCAACGCGCCCCTTGTTGTTTGGGAAACTGGCATCTGCTCTTAGCATGCAGATTTGTTCTACTGAGAACTTCTTTTCACTGTCCGGGCCCTGTCGCTTGTTCAGCATGTTCCTGTGCCCACGCAGATAGTTGGAGATCAAAGATCCATCTTTGATCTGGTATTTTCGCTGAGGCAATCAGATACGACTACGATTGCCTCCTTCCACCAAATGTATCTAGTGATCACTCCGTTCTGCGTATACACTGGAGGCGTGGAGTACCCCAAACGGACAGACCACAGGACGGAGGGAATGTGTGGCGCTCATCCTTTCCGGATATGCATCAGGCTGCATCGCTCACAAATTGGGATTCCCGGAACCCTGAGGATGTGGATGTATCTCGGGAGTTGGTTCGTCATTGAATCCAGCAACCATAGAATCCACCTCACCGCCCGCGAACACACGCTCTGGGCCCACCGTGGTTTGACCGAGAACTGCGGGCGTACCTTCGGCAGCGGTATAAAGCCCGGTCCAGTTACCGTGCAACAGGCGCAGGATATGAGGAATATCGATGCATTCGGAATCATTGTACTGCACTAAAAAAATCAAGAGAACCAGATTCGAGGAACGACTAGTAGCGAATTCAGTACAAGCACCAAATTGATTGTGTGCCTACCTCAGACGAAGAACCAGAGAACTTCCTGGTCACCCAACTCTCGCCAAAGATGGGGCACTAGCCGAAAAAAATGACAACAAAGCGGAGATGCTGGCATCACATTATGCCTCAGTGTACACCCCAGCCTCCAGCACACTGGCACATCTACTGGACCCTGACACTGCGCTGAAATGGGCCCCATTTACCATCGGAGTGTTGGCCCTGGAGCTGCGTCGACTAAAGGTTCACCAGTCACCTGGACCTGATGGTATGCATCCGCTGATCCTGAAGGAGCTAGCAGATGAACTTGCAGCGACACTGTGCAACCTGTTCAATTTGTCATTTACTCAATGGCGTTTACCGCAGCAGTGGAAGGATGCTGTCATTGTTTCACTGCTCAAAGTCGGGGATAGGTTTAGCCCTGGGAACTACCGATCAGTCGATCTTATTAGCGTTGTGGGTAAAGTAATGGAGTTACTGGTGGCTGCATGGCTTCGGCAGCATTTGGTGTGCCACGGTCATCTGTGCTACCAACAACACAATTTCCGGCCGGGTCGCTCATGCCTCTAAAATTTGCTACCTGCATGTGAATGCTGGATCGAGGACAAAGCCAAAGGAGACGAAACGGAAATCATCTCCGTGGACTTCAGCAAGGTCTCCGACAAGGTGCCGCACGACCTCCTTCTGCGAAAGCTGTCCAACCTAGGTGTAGGTGTGGTAATGCGGAATTGGCTGCGAGACTTCCTCATCGATCGGAAATTCTGCGTCCGTGTTGGCAAATCGCTCTCTGCGTGGTACTCCGCTCCCAGTGGGGTCCCCCAAGGCTCGGTTCTTGGTCCATTGCGTTTTGTGGTTTATGTGAACAACCTGCCTAATCAACTGTGCTGCCCATCCCTCATGTATGCGGATGACATCAAAATCTGGCGTAAAATCAAGCATCCGAATGATCGAAGTTCTCTTCAAGCGGATTTGAACAACCTGGCTCAGTGGGCGAAAACCTGGGCTCTTCCAGTCAACACAGTAAAGTTTGCTCATCTGCACTTGGGGCGTACTGACTCAGAGGTAGTCTACAACTTCCAGGGAACCACATTGCGCTGAACATCGTGCGAACGAGACCTGGGTGTTATGGTTACGTCATCAATAAAGACCCGAGGAAACACCGATCGGATCTGTGCTAGTGCATGGAGCATTATGGGGCCTATTCAGCGGTCTTTCAACCAGCACACGATGGACGCTTTCAGGCTGCTGTACGCTTCCCATGTCAGACCAAGACTTGAGCACGGTGGTGCGGCGACATACCCCTGCATGGCCGGTGAACTAGTTAAGTTGGAGTGTGTACAACGTGCTGCCACTACACTCGTTGTTGGACTACGCAGGGCCAGCTATGAAGGTCGCCTACAGGCTACTGGTCTGTTCCCAATTGCGCATCGACGCCTCAGGGGAGATCTCATCTACTGAGGAAGATCCTGAGAGGTGAAATGGGCCCGGAGCTGCAACAGTACTTCCCTTTACGGTCAGAGCACCGCACGCGGGGGCACTCTCTCACGTNACGTTACGCGGAAACTTCAGTCAGTTGGCCTTCCGTTAGTCTACCGACTCTCACGTAAGTCAAAAACACTCTGGAATGCCCTTCCAGCGATTGTGGTGGAAGAGAAGACAGACGCTGCTTTCAAACGATGTCTGGATGTGCACCTGAAGGGTCTATGGAGAAACGAATACTTGTGATGGGACCTTGGACCCAGTGATGGTAGGGCTTACTCGGGCACCCTGCCCTCTGCCCTCAATTCTGAAGACTGAAGACTGAAGACATTCGATGAATACCCCCATATAGTCATTGGTTGTTTAAACGATATAATGGTTGTTTGCACCAAAACATTTGTCGTCATTAGAAGGAAGGAATGCAAAGTGACGGTGTAACAACGAATTTAGAGAATGTGTTTCCAGTTTTGATCCAAAAGCGATTGCAAAATATTATTCTACAAGCTGTTTTGTGCAAACGTTATGTCGGGAGTATTTTGACGTTTTTGTATGATCGTTTAAGCATCATCTTATTAATAAGCATACAAATCTCTGTTTCCCTTGATAAAGAAACGGATAGTTTTGTGAGATATTTGTCTATGCAAACATCAGGAGGTGATCAGAAGGAAATCTACACGGATCCAACTAACTGAAAACTACATGGAGTCTGCAATATCCACAATTTTCTAGTTTTCCTACCAAGTACGCTTGTGGATGACGGTTAACCAGAAAAGGCTAGTGATGTGCACAGCACGAGGAAGGTCACCAGTTGATCCAGTCTGCGAAGTACTGAAAAAAATGTCTCCTTCACATAGGCCTTCAAGGATGATCGTCTAATGAACGACGTGTGTCAGAAGCTCAAGTCGACCCTGTGTCGAAAATTTCCAGTCGCACAGCTCAAACGGATACCGTAGGCTCTAAGAGCTGTTCTGGACAGCAGGACCAGCCAATCTATTCTGCTCACCCACTGCATCCCTATATCATTTGTTTTTCTATTTGTATTTGTATGGACTTTTGCTTGAATAGAAGTCCGCATTTCAGACAAAAATGACAAGTCTCATCAATAGATGTACAAAATGCAAACAATATTTAACATCCAAGGTTAGTGAAAAATTCTGAAGAAACGATCTGTCGATTTACGAGGATTCTAACAAGACAGAAAACTGAAGAATTTCTGTAGAGCCTAATGCGACAGAGTAACCATCGATATAATGCAACGTGCAAATGTATGAGAGCCGAATTTTGATAGATTGCCATGATAAGAATGATTGGAGTCAGAGAGGATGTTCCGTGCAAATGTTTCACACGCGAAAAAGTGAAGTTCACACAGTGTTTTAGAAAGCTCATCATCGGGCATCAAAGACACACGGCTCATGATCGACAAACCCCGACCAGCAAAACCACCAGGGGATAATAAAGAAGAACTCTAAAAACACATTGGTAGACGAAAAGCGAAATGCTTTTTTGATTGGCATTGAACTGTCTTAGTCTTCAAAGCTGAAAACATAATCTACGCAGTTTCTGTACAGAGTTGTAAATATGGGACGCCCACTTTAAGTTAATGTAAATTGTAACTCCTAGATACTCCACGGAGTCTACTATAGTTAGGAGATCTCTGTTTATGACAGACGGATCATGAGGATAAACAGATCGACAGAGGTAGAAAGTGCATTCGAAGCACTGGGATAAACTAAGAGACAGTCGAGAACGAACGGAAAATTCATGGATATGCGGTAGACTGTTCGATAAATTTATTAGATCGTCAGGCACACAAATGGTTCGGCAGAGGGCTACCTCATCAGCATATTTATTAATTGGGACGGAGAATTCGCTGATGTCAGTGAAAAACGAGAACGGAGACAATACGGCACCCTGTAGCACTCTCGAATTGTTCACGAGTGGTTTAGACGTTTTCCTACCGCGCCGAGTATGCTGACCTCTGTTTGTGAAATAGTGCCTTACTTTGCTCATTTTCTTGCCAGCATCGCTTAGGAACTTAACTCAATCATCTCGTAAATTGTTTTTTTTCCTCTTGCTTAAGATCATTCTGTCATTATTTAGTTCGATAATTGTTGGTTGAATGTGTGACTGCTGAATATCCACCTTTCGGGGTGCATAAAACAAATACTTGAATTGACTTGACAAGTCGATGAGCCACGCCAGTAAGTGCTTGGGACAGCCGAATGATTCCGGTTTGCGAAAGTGAAGGGAACGTGAAACAGAGTCAAAAGCCGATGAAAGATTTATGAAAATATCTCACAGATTTCGTTGATGCGTCTAAGGATTTGGTAAGGTGATGAATGGCGGAGGCAACAAAATCCAAAGTGAACCTGCTTGATTTATAAGCAAACTGGTTCTATCACCCAATGTTCTTCGAAGAGGGCATCCCCAGAAGTTGACACTCCAAGAGAGCCGTCTCTATTGCAGATGTCATTCGTTTGTAGTTAGAGTGGGCATCACATAGAACTATCTACCAACTCACGTGGTCTGTTGGTTAACGTTAGTAGCAAACATTGAGTTTCAACACCCAACTACATAATGTATTCTCCTGTGATAGTCAAACATATTACATTAGTATTCTACTAACTTTGATCTTGTGAATCATGTTCCGAACTAAATTGCATACACCCTATGGGATTTGACGAGTTTTGAGTTTTGGATTTTGAGTTTCTTTCTAATAAGAAAAAATTGAATTTGAAGGAAGCGGAAAGACATTCGAGAATCGCACATTCTGCCAATTTATGACCGCATGGTAAAAGAACAATGGGACGGAAACGTTTGTACAAGTTGCTGGATCTACGCAGTTTTGGAACGGGAATGATTGTGATCCGTCTCCAGCAATCCAGAATAGGATACGAACTAAATGACGTATTTAAGATGGAAGTAATAGCATTTGTTAGAGCTATGGCACCATGCTTCAGAATGGATGAAGATAGACCGTCGGGACCAATATCAGTGGATGATTTAGTGGTACGGCGAATTTTACATATTCCTTCTATCGAGAACGAGGTTATATTAACACCGTATTCCGGAATCCATGAAATGAGAGGATCACTAGTGAAATGCGCAAATGCCTGATTTATACTCTCAACGACTACATCACATTTATTTGGTCTGGATTTCGCTCTACAAAATGATCCAAATTCCTTCAGATAGATATCTGGTGTTTTCGTTGCATAGGAATTGATTCTCATAGGCTGAGTCGACACGTGTAATTTCTTTTTTATCAGTGTAGAAGATAACTGATCATTGATGAATTTGTAGCAATGTTCCTTGTGTCTCCTTAATATTTTCGTTTCGTAGATGCAATATGACCATAAGAGAGAAACAAAGTTTCCAGCGGGCAACAGATGTTCAAGACGGAATGAATTATATCAAAAACGATTAGCATTGTTGTTCAATGAACGCTTACAGGACAGCCAGGAAATTGCATGGGTTATTGCTCTTTGAAGGAGAAAAATACATTCAAGTGACGTGTTTTGAAGACAGATCTTGATTTGGTTACTTTGCTTGAACGAATGGAAGGCAGAACGGGAATATACCTTGAGTCTAAGAACAAACAGACGATGACCACTGATTGATACGGGTGCACGGAGATGGAGAGCGCAGAATTCGGGGTGATTTGTTATAATTCTGTCCAAAACAAAGTTACCTCTGGTCGGTGAAACGCATAAATCGGTTACATCAAAAGCAGTGAGAGGCATGGTTAAAATCACTCCTTCAATAATATGCAGGATGTCCTCTAGTAGTGGTACGAGAAAAGGTAAAAATAAGTCGAAGAATGTCGAGATGGTATTTTGCGTACAAAAGAAAGCAATATATAGGTTTATTATGAAGGTACTTCTATCTCGGGAGAATTTAGAGTATCACTGAAGAGATAAACAATCAAACCTTTACTGGAATACGAGTAAACGGCATCTGTCTTACCACACCCGGAAGTGTTGACGGTTTTTGCCACATGATTCCCTGTCTTGACGGTATAGATTAAATCCGTCGATGGATACCAAGTCGTCAGCAACATCCAGATTCAGCCAAGATTTTTGTACGCAAATCAAACAACTATGAAGGTGAATCCGAGAACGGAGAACATGTGATAAATCTGAGATTTTCGCGAACAAGTAACGCATGTTCGCACTCACTGTTGAGAGAACAGACATTTTAGACGGGGTGGTGCACTTGGGAGCAGTTTGCCACCCGGTCCGAATGTACCTTTTGTGTGAATTCCGAAATCCGAATGAATAAGGTGTCAAGTAATCGAATCGTGTTGCGAATTCCCAACAGTATTTAAGTAGAAGTAATTCCGATCTGGCAAATTGACGAAAAATGGGTCACAATAATGACAAAACCCTTCAATTTCGAAAGTATCTGATAACACGTGATTGTAGCGCAGCCAGTCAAAAGGCGCGCCGCAGTTCAACTGCAGCTGTGATGACACCGCAAAACGAATCGGTCCATGTTAAAATGGATGTTCAAACAGATTCCCAGTTCGTTATTACACCAATTATTACAGGAAAAGTTCCGTGGCCACTTAGATAAGAGAAATCAAGGCCCATCAATCACAAACAGCTCGTGACAACTGGACACTTAGTTGATCCACTTGTGCCGTTCAAGTCCTAGGTTAACAAAAATTAATACAAGCCTCGTAACCTTCAATGAAACGATCCTAATTAGGTGACGCAGTCGAATTGTATATGCGGAAACGTCTCTGACGCAACCAGTCAAATTGCTCTGTCACTGAATTTGTACCCACTCTACTAACCATGGTTCATTTCACCCACGTAGTTGTCAAAACATTCTTGCATAAATAGCAGCTAATTTTATACTGCCATTGAAAACGATAAAATAAATGAAATGATCCAGCAAATTGCTTTCTTCGGTCAATTCGGACGAAATGAACTAAAGAAATCAGAAATGAGCCAAATTATTTCGTATTCGAAATGCCCTATTGAACCAACTGAAGCGGTCCACAGAGTACAAAATAATCCTTCGCTTGGTTAGCCGTTTTTCTAGTACATATAAACAATTCAAACTAAATTGTTCAACGAAAAACAATAATCAATCACGATCCGAACAGATTTCGAAAGTTTCAATTTCCTCAAAATTAAAGCATAAAATGGTGGATAAACTCGTTTTCAATAACATCCTCATCTGAATAATGCAGTTATACAAATCGGTTATAGGCATATCACATTTGCATAATGTCTGACGCATGTGTGTGCGGATTTGATTGGTGGATATAATTACTCGATTGTGTGTGGCTTACAAAAACATTTGCGGTGGAAGGTGGGGATGTGTCACATAAGAGTTAGAACAGAGTGGAGGTTGCCCATCACCTGTGTTCGGGTACACGGTCAATCAAAAGACTCAGGCGATCATGCAGATGGTCACTTGCAACCAAACAATTGAATTCACTACGTGGCTATGGTAGTTGAAGTGCTGTAACAAATCACTTTTGAGAACAAAGTGATGAGTTCAACAAACGGATAACCCCTGCCTCAGCTGTTCTTAAATGTTGTTGACGAACAGCCTAATACGGAAAAGGAGGCACCCGATAGATCACCTTAAAGGCATCTTCTTTCACACTGTGCCCCATATTTGCGAGATGTTCCACAATGGCACTTGAGATGGTTTTTCTGACCCCAGTGGTGAACTAGGCTGGTTTGTGTTCCTCGATTCTCTGGGTAGACTGCCTGATGGTTCTGAATGAAATGTTCCGGGTAACCATTATATATGAGTGTATGTTTCTCCATTTCTTGTGCTTAGGCGTCTGCTACGCAAAGTTTTCATGCACGGGGTGCGAGGGAACAGATAAGGTTTCGTTTCCTTTCCAGTGGTACGAAGCCCTCAAAGTGAATATGCTGCCCAGTTCACGTTTTGCTTGCGATAAACACTTCTGTTCGGACAACACTTACGAGGTCGCGTGAGATTCACATCAAGGATATGACTACCTACGCTTTCGTTTGTTCCTGTTCCGCAAGCTACGTAGGTTGAAACATCAGGCAGTCTACCCAGAGAATCAAGGAACACAAACCAGCCTAGTTGATCACTTTGTTCTCAAAAGTGATTTGTTACAGCACTTCAACTACCATAGCCACGTAGTGAATTCAATTGTTTGGTTGCAAGTGACCATCTGCATGATCGCCTGAGTCTTTTGATTGACCGTGTACCCGAACACAGGTGATGGGCAACCTCCACTCTGTTCTAACTCTTATGTGACACATCCCCACCTTCCACCGCAAATGTTTTTGTAAGCCACACACAATCGAGTAATTATATCCACCAATCAAATCCGCACACACATGCGTCAGACATTATGCAAATGTGATATGCCTATAACCGATTTGTATAACTGCATTATTCAGATGAGGATGTTATTAAAAACGGGGTTGTCTTCCCTTTCGTGTCTTCTCAGATGTCACAATGGGAATCTGGAAGATTATGAATGCCCACAGGTTACTCTGGACAGCTTACCGATCGTCTATCACCAATGCCATCGAATGAACCGTTGTTAAATTTAGGCTTGTATCAATGCGTCGCAGGGTATCTTTCCATATATATTTGAACATGAGTTAAAAACGCATGATACAGATAAGAAGGATAGAGGAGTCATGGTTTTGTGGGATATAGAGTGATCCACACATTGAGTTAGAGTGTTAAATGCAGTTGGATTACTGGCGCGTGGTTTGGGCATGTTTGAAGGAGAATTTCTGTCTCTTGTTATATCAGCATACACTGTAACCGCCCACCGAGTACTCTGTAAACGCTCGGTATCCACGGCTAGGTTGGGACCAAAAGAAAATCAGCACCCGCAGAGAACAACAACCAAATGATTAAACGTAACAGTCTAAAATCTTTGTTGAAAGGCATCCATCAAAGAGCGTAATAATTTGATATGTATGGTCAATACCTTCCGAAACGTCTGTGAACAGATCCTTCGAACTTCAATGAGCACCAGCTACGCAGTTTATCCATATTACGAAAACTGAATTCCAAATTTTGATTTTCAGAAAGAAAAGATCAGGAAGTGGAGGTGGGTTTTGATTATACGTTCTCTGTGATGATAATCTATTGACGTTACGATCAAGCCAACGCTATATTGGTAGTGCAGTAGACTTGGAAATAAAACTGTTAAAAATCTCTTCGCTTAATCAGTCCCTTATTTACTGACCTTTTCTGGATAGTGCTGCACATGTAAGGCAATGCGTTACACACGGGTGGATTTATTTTTCAAAAAATGGCAGAAATGAATAATTATTCTCTAGTGAATTTCATCTTGACTGCCATGCATGTGAAACGGTCGGTTTGAAAATGTGTTACAGCGCACAAAGACGTACCGTTGGCGATCAAATGGGAAATGGTGCACGGTCAAACAATCAGTGCTAGTTGTGAGTGACGATAGGTCGACGAACAGGTTTTATGTCAATCACAAACTGTGCGGCACACATGACACAAACCGAGGGGATTGTGACGTGTTTCTCGATGCAAACTGCATGAAGTTCCAGGCTGTGCACTCCAACAAAGAATAGGGCAAACGTACACGTGTTTCGTGTGAATGTGTTGACGCGCTTTCCTTCTGTCTGATGAACTGCAGACAATTATTATGATTAAATTTTGTTCTTCATAAAGACACCTTGATTTTCTTTTGATGAACAGTGAATGATAGTGTCGTTGTTCACGAACACAACGAATCAACTTTGCTAAAAGTCGATTGAAAAGCCTGGAAAAACGACACACAAACAGAAAGTGTCCCTTTGGACGTAAAATAATACCACGAACAATAGCTTTATTCATTTGTGAGTTATTCGTTTCAAACTTCTGTCTTGCAGTAAACATTACCTTACCAAGTATGTTGTTAGTTCTAATTTGCAAGGTCATTATCTTAGCCGCAATGATGTTGATAGGAATGCAGGGAACGTTTCTGGCCTAGTTTAGCTCTGGTTTGTATGTTTGTACATTCCATAGTAACATTTTTGGACAGATCAGGCTCCAACTGCCAATGCTTAACTTAATAACACAGTAATGTGCTTGAGGGGTCTTGGAGAAGTATGAGGTATTTTTCTAAACGGATATTCGTTCTGACAACGTTTTAAGTTTCACCAATCGTACTCAATTTCGTCTACTAGAAAATTCTGGTGAATGCACCAAGTGGTCTCTAAAACGCGAGTATTGAATGGGTAGCTAGATTGAGAGTACACTGTTCGCATCGTCTATCTTTTCTCATGTAGGGAGAATGCGGTAAGCGCACCTCGTAGGCTGACAACTGCCGTTGCCACATTATGTATGTGGTTTCCACCTTCAGCGTGCAAAATGATGCTGCGAGACAGGGTATCGTCTGCTCCCTCTTTGAAGCTAAAGAACCAGGGAACAAATATTGTGGATTACTTTTCCTGCTCAGGTTCCTGCGTAACCAATGACCGCAATGCAGCAAGCAGATAACCACCAATATTCGCAAGTCTCGAGCAGCGTATGAAGGACTTAAACATCTTTCATGTAGACACAACATTTTATTAATGCTGAAACTTCGTGTTTATCGTGCTATCATTCGTTCAATTCTTCCTTATGATTGTGAGACTTTGAATGCAAAACTATGGATTACCCATTGACCTAAACTTTTTGACTGTCGATGTTTAGGTTGTTTAGCCTACAACCAGCTGGTTAGTAATCGAAAAGTAAGCCCAGCGGATTTCGTATGGTTTGGAGTTCATCAGTTATAAACCTACCAACTCATCGAATTCAGTTTATTAGGCTTCACTGACTAGAGCATCTGTTGCGTATACCG
>UZAN01040538.1:62771-76196 GCA_900618425.1 Echinostoma caproni
TCACTTTCTGAGGCAGCTGTGGGCGAGAGGAAATCACGTGGGGGTCATCAGATGACTTTGAGACCAGGCACCACTAAGCCTGAATGCATTAAGAGTTTAGCAGTGATCAATGAGGTTTGCTTTCCGGTGTGTGCTGTATGATGATTAACAGAATGTTGTCAGTATCAATAATTTGAATTTAGTATGTTCTATTTCGCCTATTCGCCGAGCTTGGCAAGTTGTTTGCAAACGTTTCATCACCAGTCGACGTGAGATCATCAATGCTTGCGAAGTTGCAGTTTTCTGCTTGTATCCGTTCGTTTATATGTGTTCTTCTCCACCGAACGATTTTGTCCCTTGTTCTCATTGTGTTCGACTGGGTTCGCCGTTAAACTGGTGCGTGGGGATGAGTTTGGTAGGGCAGATGGTTGTCCATCCGTCGTGATTGCGGTTACGGTCCGTTATCAGGTCACGGTGTGACCTTTTAAGTTGCGTTATTTGATCCTTGAGTTGCATTGGCGTGTGCATGTGATTCAGTTCTATGTGCCTGTTGGTTGAGTGCCAAGCTTCATGAAATTCTCTGGCGTGTTTTGACCGGGCTTGGATAACGTCCTTCCATCCGTAATACAATATTTTAGTTCCCTCCTACCCAAACGGCTGTCAAAAACGGAAATCTGATAGTTGAAAAAGCCAGAAAACTTAAACCTGGTTATAAACCGTTCCGTGGTTGCGGAGTGAATTCACCACTGTTTACATGTATCGATCCGATTGACCGTACAAATCGCAATCTCACGCGCCTTTTTTGCATTTTCCGTGGGTCTTTATGTACCGCTTGGGAGAGTTACTGCGTTCCACGTCCAGATTGATACCCCACTGACTACTCTGAGCTTCAAGTGTTGTTTCTCCTACGTGTTGAATAATGTCTATGAAAAATAATGAAGTAAATGATACGGATGATGGATTATGTGTCCGGCTGAACATGTTTATCAGAAGGTATGAAAAAAACATGACGGTTATCAAATATGCCCAAATCCTAATTGCCCTTTTGCTTCTTTGGCTGAGTTTAAGCGCTGGCCGAAATAATTCAATTCAAACAAAAACCAATATTATTTAGTCATTAATAGTGCGATAGCATCTTTTCCACATATTTGAGTCTGTAACGGAATAGCACTTCATACCATCTGGCACCGAGCGCCATAGAGAGACGTTATTACATTTTAGGATGACAAAGCAAACTCTTGATTTATGACTACTACTGCATCAAGCCTGAGCAACGCGGTGGACTTCACGTAACTTGAACAAACAACTCTAATTATTGGTAACGCAATACTTTTGTTTAACACTTGAACGCTACATCAACGATGATAGTGAAAAATAATTTGTACATAAAGAAATCAATCAGGAGTCAAATGATTAGTCGATCATGATCTAAAGTGCTTAGTTGAAAGACCCTTTAGAAGGAGAAATGCTCGAACAAATGATAACCACTTCAAAACTTGAAGTCAGGCGTCTCGTAGTGAGGCAGATCGTGAACTGGTCCAAACGAACGATGCAATCGCAATGTGCGTGACTCTTTGCTTGGGGTAGAATTACCGCAAAGTAATGGTAAAGTGTCAGTAAGAACCGAATAATCGCCATAAAATCCAAACCCATATGCATCAACATATATTGCGAGTATAATTAGAAGAGCATCAAAATCACTGGAGGAATTCCTATTTCCCTAAATCTAATTCGATAAAACATGTGTCCAGGGGTCATATTTATCATAATATACTCACAAAACGCAGCAATAATCTGTTAATAGCTTGTGCACCATGACTGATGCAGCTGTGGCTCCTAGCATATCTGGAAAATAAAAGTTGCGTTTTTGTTTTACTAGAATTCCCCATATGATGGCAAAATACGCAATCGGAAATTGAAATAATTTACTAAAGCAACCATCTGCCAGAATTAGCCATCAGGAAACCCGAATGAAAGTCAAAAACGAGGGAATGACCAACTGAACTACATTTATTGTGAACTCGATAACAAGTGTTTTTGACAAAATATTTTTGTGATGCGTAAACGCATTTCTTGTCTGGCTACCAACACCCGCGCCTGTCGACAAATTATGGTGCGCGTACACTTCAGTCATGCACAAACACTGAATGATTGGAGACAGGTGGTCACTTTCCAAACAGATTCCGATCGACAACGCATGCGCTCACTACGGAGAGATGCTTATAGAAAGAACGGTCACAAATGCATCTACGGTTTGATTACATTGGGCAATAAGAATTTTCTTTTGAAAACCAGCCGTTTTGAAACGATGCTCAATTTGCTTGGCCTCGCGAATATAAAAATATGTTTTTTTCGCAATCAGCATACGCTTCACATTTATGAAAATACAGTTGCTAATCAAACTCGTGAAACAAACGGCTTATTTGAAAAATACTTTCCAGTTTCAAATATCATACTTTTATGTAAACGGTCATGGGTGGAGTGTATTTATTTATTCCTAACGTTATCTCCCATTTCTGTCCTCTTTGTTCGTTTCTAGCACCATTTGAACTTGCACCATCTCGAGTGTTTGTAACGTGTTAAACATTGCAGCTCANTCAGATTTTGAAAATATTTTATGCGACACATCAAGGAAATTCTTTCTTTCCAATGAAGAATTCCTGTTTCATGATAGTGTTCATTAGGCGGAACATACACATTCTGAGTCACTTTCCTCTTTCCATTCAGTAGATGGTAAATAAGATGGTTCATGAAAATACTGTAGCTAAAATAAATTANTAAAAACTTCTTTGGTTACAGTTTAGTCATGCATTGTCCCTAGTACTGGAAAAGATGAAACTAACGTCCAAAGAACACACAAGTTGACCTTCCGAAGTAGACCTTGAAATGTGCGGCTTGTTGAATAAACGTCGTGTGATGTCGTCGTATCCAAAGCGGATGAAATATTAAAAACCTTTTGGCATTTAATCGCACCCAAGAAGCAAATTAACTGAAAAGCACAAACATCTGCTGACTCCGTTTTTGATTAGTGCAAGTACTAGTATTTGAACAGAAGCTCAAATGGTTTCACAATCAATTACGTTTCTTCATCAAGATGTAAACCAAGAGGAAGAAAAGCGATCATATCGATGCAAGACCTTGGTTGAAGTTCATCGCAGTGGTTAGTTCAGGCGGATAAACCATGTTTTCTCCGGCTACCGTTTGGAAAATGATGGCTCAATTCGGAATCCACCAGAAGCCACGGGATATAAAGCCTTTATGGAACACTCCACAATGCAGAGTACGTATTGATTTTGTCAACAAATTCAAATTCCGTGGCAATGGATTTATCTAACTGGTGGATAAGGAGTAACCTAGATTTCTAATTAATTTTGCGTTCACCTATCAAACGAAGTAATCAACCATCCAGCCCAATTCATTGAAAGGCAAGTAAATACGTTTGATCTCCGGCACACAACGATCTGTATAGCGCAAAAAGTCGTACAATGAAAACGGGGGATTCGATCATTGGCACTCTTAAAATACTTTTGCGGAAGTCATATTTGGTCACAGATGACGTATAGTATATCTTCTCCTTTGAGAAGCGTAGTAGAAATCGATTAGAATTCATTGAATATCAGTTTTCACATTTATGTAGTTCAAAATTCATTCATTTACAGCCCAGCAGATGGGACTTGAATGGAATCGCAATACGTGATAATGCAAATCACGCGTCGTACGTTTGTGACATCTGTCTTCATGTATCTGCAAATGCGAGAATAGCTGATTTTTGATCCTACAATGAATAGACTAGCTATCCGAAATACACAATGTAATAATTATATTCCTTCCTTTCCATCCAAATCAAGGTTATCTCGTCACGTCGTGATACACAATCTGATGGAAAATGAATGATTTTTTCAGTCAACGAGTGATGAAAAAATATGTATCGATGATGACATGTTAACTTCTTTTAAGGAGTATCAATGCTCTCTGTTGCATTAGGTTTCTACACAACGCGGAGGCGGATGTTGCATATGTAAAATCCTGCCCAGTATAGCAGAGATAAACATCTGGTCCTGGTTCCACCAAGATTAATTATTTTAATCAAATTCACACTTAATTAGGCAGGACAATTTACGTCACACATTACTTGACGTGGTATTGATAGTATTAGGTTTAGAAATACCTCGTAGTTGTTTTTTGTTAATCCGATTTTCGGCGTTAATCCGGATGTAGGAAGTCAGTGGTCGGTGCCAAGACGTCGGTGTAAAGATGTTTTGGAAAACGGTGGGTGTGGTACGCACGAATGCCTAACATTGCCGCCTGGTTAACAGGCGACAATTGTGCTCATCTCTTGGTTAACGGTTAATTTGCACAAAGGAACGCAAAACATGCGTTACTTTCGCCCCGGGTAGTACTCGAGCTAGGTGTGATCACAAATCCTTCCAGTGTTCATCTACGGGGATTGATTTGCATGGATTCGTTGGAAATTCGTGTGACATTGAGGCCTACGTTCACAGGGAAAAAATAAGAAACACAGATGCATTGAAACAGCAGATCAAAATGTGTCTCCGCACATCATCTAACAGGTTATGTTTTCCCTGCACGGTAACGCAATCGATACCGGTTCCGTTCACATTAGGCTTCTTCAACATACTGCACCGCCACAAAATGACCGAAAAGAGAGATTTGTTCAAACCAGGTTCGACTTTTACACCCTTTCCCTGCTACGCAATCGTCATGCCGTATCTGGTAGACAGCACACTGAAGTACTTTGAGCTTTATGAGGTAAAAATGAATTTAAAGTTATCTAAATGTGAGTATTGACCCCAGTAACCAGTCGTGATACAATTGCGACTCAGGCAGATTTTCAAAACGCCTTGTTTCATGTTGTTTTTTCTCATTCCGAAACAAACCTATGGTTTTTGATGGAAACAAAACTGCCTTTACAATCAGTATGAAATGCAACTCCGAGTAATCAAGATGAAGTCAGTTTAAATCAAGTGCACCGTCTGAGGACGATATGATCCCAAAGTAAATATCACAGTTTTTTCGATTCGAAACCGTGGTGTGTTTAGCAAGATGTACGCTTTATTTTCTTTCAAATTTATAGAGAAATACATGGTGAACAGGAATAAATCGGAGCAATTATGTGATTGAGAGGACGCAAAGAAAACGGATTTATTCTTTTATCCTGTGGAAGTTCCAAAAACGTCTTGTTGATTGAATGTGGTTGTTTGGTAAAGGAAAACACGGCAATCCAACATCAAAAATCCATACGGTCTCTGATGCTAATCTCCGATAGGCGTACGCTTATCAAACACAGACGATGTCACTCATTCCTTGTCTCTAAAAGGTTTTCTTAGTTGCTTTTTGGTTCAAATTAGATTTTTCTTCGGTTATCTCTGAATCTGTCATTTCCATAAGTCGCTCATGGGAATTGGAAAGATTGGCATTTTGTTCTCAAAGTCGAATTTCAGCGGGAGAAAAAAATTAATAGGACAAGGTCACAAAAATTTAAGCATGGTGTGTGCGTAAGAACCACAATTATTTTAGCTTTCCATTGGATATTTCTCTGTGTATTAATCAGACTGCTTGGGCACTGTGTGCACAAAAGTGGATTGTTTTTCATTGGGATCGCTGTTTTCAAACATTTAGCATTATTGTTTAGTCTTTTGCCTCTTGCTCAGTTGCATGCACGAAGATCGTTCATTCAATGTTCAAAATAACAACTCCTATAATTTCGATGATGATGATGACAGTAATAAAATGAATAAATCTGATTTGAATAAAAAATACACTTCTGCATGAAAATACACAATTACGTAATTGCGGTACGTAATCAATTACTTGTAAAAGCAAGTAAAAAAAATAACATTCATCGTCTACGTGTGTCATATCCAAATTAACATGCTTTGATTTAACCGTTCTTTCATCGTTGTCCTTCGTTCATTTGATCTCCTTTCTGTCACTAGATATTTGGCACGTTAAGTACTACTAGTGTTTCATAGGACCTTTTTCCTTCAGCTACTAAGCCTAAATATCCCAGCCATTTACAGTTCCCGGTCACCTTCACCTTCTTCAATGAATTTATCTATTATTGCCGATTTTATGGTATCCCATTTGTCCGACCGATATGTGACCAAGCCATCATCTTAAAATGCGTTACGAGCTCCGGTAATGATGTGTTCTCGTGAGAAAGTTGACGTGTGCATCACCGTTACACCTATTCCGGATTTGCTCATCAAGTAAGTTTTTGACGTGGAGGAAATTTCACGGTGTTTCAATGGGTAGACCATTACAGCAGAAGACTGAAAAGGCCGGGTGATGATCGGAGAAATATTGATCAAATTCAAAAAGATCTCACACGCATGTTCGAGTAAAAGTGGACAATTTTGGGGCTAAAACAGCTTATTTGAGGCACGATTGATATAATTGCGTGATCTGTACAAGTTTCGGGCAGTCATTGGGAAGTGCTCTTAGTTCCCGATTGACTGGATACGTCGAAATCAATTATTGATGCTCATCTCGGCAGCGATTTGATCCAAGAGTTGCGGCTGCATTCGGCGGCAGATCATATCCCGGGCTGTATCCGTCACATTATTCTGTTCAGAGGGGTGTNAGGGGTGTTGACTGACCGTTTCGGGCAATAGTTCTCTCAGTTACGCCTGCGTATCTTTTTATCGAGACTTCATACCTGGTGTTTGCTTAGACCATTCCATCATAGACTATGGTTCACCGACATTACAATGAGTTTAGACATAAAACTCTACCCTGAGACTATTGTGATAATGAATTCTACCTTACCCGAAACGAAAGGTTGCAACGTATATTATACCGCAACCTAAACATTATTTGTAAAACGTGACCGAACCCATACTTCTTCTAATCAATAGCATCTTATCGATCTTCCGGGAGTAAATCTTAGAAACCAAAGCAGTCAAGTAACTGACAATAACCTATCACGTTGGGTGAACTTCAGGCAAATTCATCCTGTTTGACTGCGACAAAAAAGGAAGCACACAATAATTGAGTATAGGACAAATGCACAATAACGGGTGTGATGATTCGCTAAAAAAATGCCCAGACACCTAAATCGATAATTGTTATGATAAACCGATTAAACTATTATGGGATGCTAAATTCCATGAGATTTCAGTACGCACTTCTCTTAGAATAGAGATTAGTGAAATTAAATTTTTTTATTGTACAAAGTCTTCATGCGTTCCTTTCCGCATGATCTCCTGTGGTCAGTTATTCCAAGTTAAAATAAAGCTGCGAAACTGCCACAGAGATATGCGATTGGTAATCAGATTAGTAAAACACATTTGGACTAGACAGACGTGATTCCAGACGTGTTGGTGCACCCAGTAAGTCGGTTTTCTATTCCCGGACAAAGCGACCAGGTGTTGTGGTTTTACAAAGCGTACGTCTTGAACGAACACATGGTCAATCACGGAAACAACTAAAGAAAATAAACCTCTCAGAGCAACGTAAAACAAACAGTGGTTCTTTGTGTCTGTTGAGAAACAATTTAAGAAAAAGCTTTTCTGTCTAATTATGGCTTTTCCAATTGAGTGCATTCCAGTGAATATCGCTATTTCCACCGGCACACCAAGGTAATTACAGAAAGAACAAAAGTTCTTTTAGATTAACATCGTGGCATCGGTAAGACTTTATCATAATTTGTACGGTCTATTATCATTAGTAGTAGTGGTAGTAGTAGTAAATTTACAGCAAACCCTTCATCAAATTTGACACCAAAGGATTTCCTTCGTATTTTAGCTCGAACTTTAGCCGTACAATTTCTGCCACGCATTCTACAACTTTTGAATCCTAGATTTATGGCTTACACTATTCGTGGAATATTCTAATTGTGAATGAATTCATGAATTAATAATCCTTGTGTTAGGTCCAATGAAAGACTAAAGAAGGGAGCTTCAGGTTGAATCTGATCCAGGTAAACCGACTCGATCACGTATTACTTCAGTTATGTCAGCAAATTTTGTCCACATAAGTCGTTTGCTTTTTGAACTGTTCTTTTATGGAAGTTAATTAACTTCTTTGTTCACAAAATCCTCAGATTATCTCAAGGTCTTTTATGTTCTTACTAAACAGTCCGATTAAGTCGCCGTCATTTTCACGGGTCATAGATCTCAGTTTGTGTCACACATCCCAAATTTCCTCCGAATTCCTGAGAACTAGTCTACTGGTTCCCAAACTGGAGCGAATCCTAATAGTTTTCACTAGGTACGTCTCAGTTATTTTCGAAAGATTGCCAAATTGACAACCGAATTGGCCAATACCAGTTAAATAAGTCATACCACATTTTGAACCTCCCCGAATCAAAACTTACTGAAACAAACTGCGTCAATTATAAATCTGCCAGTGATGTTTTCATTATCTCGTTTAAAACAAAAGGAAACACATTTTCACATGCCTAAATTGATTGCATTGGGGCTCGTGATTCACAAAAGGAACTAACAACATGAATAATCTGAATTTGTAGGAACTACACGCATTATCCGGAAGCGAGAATGAAGAATGAATATGAAGATTCATCCCTTGTGAAACCACTTGGACAGACCAGCATATGCATTTTGAAAAGTTTTGGTAAGTTGCATACATTAGTGCTTTTAGTCAAACCCTGTTCGATAAACCACAACGCGTTCACACTGACGAAACGTGATATACTGATAAAATTAGTTAGCCCGGGTGAATGTGCTGTCAAGCATGTCAAACCGAAAAATGAAAATCCGGTTGAAGCTTCAATGAATTAATTGCACTTCATAATTTTTCTTCTATTCAAATGCTATGAATTGATCATGTTATTCCAACAATGTTTACCGCCAATTTCATATCAGACTCACTTTTCAAAAAAGATCGAAATTTCAACCAAACAACAGAGAGACGCACAAGCTCGTTTTCAGTGATTCGTATTCATGCCAATAAATTTATTTGAAATCAACATTTTCTGGGGTAAATAAAATCTCAATTCACTAGCAACGATTTCATCATGAGACCGAAAATCTGGATCACCAAAATCACATAATCCTGTGTCCACGCATACGAGCATTGAGATTGCCCGTGATACGATGTGTGTGGGGGGGGGCGTGAGGGATCAGGGAAGATTAATGGATTAAAAATAGTTTTTTTGGGCACAACGAGGAAGTTATAAATGCGAATGCCCACCGCTTCTGCTGCTGTAGCCAGCATGCGACAGGGAACCTGCCTCGATAATTTCCCAAGAACTTTATTCAAGGGGGAGGGGAAACGTTAGATAGGTCCACAGTGTGATTTGCTTCAGCTAGATGTAATACCACTGCACTGGTGAATGACTTAATCGTTACGGTGTTCTGCCACGCCGGGTGGTGTTCACTAATCCGTTCGGACAATCACCTGATTAGAAGTATTCATAGAATCCATGATACAGTCAATCCTTGGTTTGAATAACTTCCAGTGTAAGCTTGAATCACCAAAACCGTTTTGGATATGGTATACACTATATGAGAACATAGAAGGTTTCTTGCTTAACAAGATTTCAGGACAAACCTCAAAACGAGGTAAACACCGGATGACCACACTTAGCTCAACATAGCCGACCACTAGTAAGAATGGTCAACACATAATACTCATCTCCTAAGGTACCAAGCAATATTTGACGTCCCAAATCCCAATCCACTGGAAGAACTTGTTCCTTGCTATCTAAACTAACTTCAATGCTAAATTGCTTGAAGTAAGCCAAGTGATTGCTATCCCTTGGCAGTAACCCCGTTCTGTGTTGACACAGAGATATTTCCATCAGTCTGGCATTCACTTAGTGACCACTGAACAATCACATTTGAATTTGAATTTTAATGTCCTGCTACCTAACACTCATCACCATTATCATCAGCAGCCGCAGCAGCAGCATTCCACTCTGGGATTCTCCATCGAATAACTACCGAATACTCGAAAGCCACATCACGGTTGCTTACGCGCTCGCTCCATCCAGCTCACGCCATTGGCAGTGGAAAATATCCGGACGAAGAGTGTCCCCCACACCCAACATAGGGTTCTCGCAACCGTAAGGCATAACTGAGCGCACCCTGGTACAATATACAAAGCTTTTCAGTTTCAAAGAAACATCAGGTCTGCACCAAAGGTGTTTTAGTTGTTCGTACTCTGCTCTTACCTTGGTAATGCGGGTGGTTGCTTCGTTGACTATGCTACCGTTCTTGTCACGCAACTATCTACGTAAGGGAAAAATTCCACTCTAACGAATTCTTACACATCAGGCATCACGCCCGGGGTAGACGAAACCCAGTCTTCTGGCATCGCATTGCACTCTATTGGTGCACAGCACACCCCAATTGGGGTTACAGAGCTTGAAAATCTGTCACGAGCGCTCTGCGCAGCCTCTATGCATTGAAACGGATAAACGATGTGGTGTACGTGATGCTACATAAACCCTAGATTTGTTGTTCAGTAGGTAAACCTGAAATTGTTGTTAGCAGATGTCTAGTAGCCAGGTTATATAACGTTATCAAGGCATGTTTGAGTATGACGATAATGATTTTGCCCAGTCTGACAGCAAGATTTCTACGGACAACAATTCAATTTCGGAGAATTCACCAACACCAACATCCACATTTGACTTTGTTTCCAATGCATATTTGTTCTAGGCAGTTAGATTCTGAAACCTTTAGTCCGAGTTTGAATTCCTTTGAATTCGATCGGGCCATCAGCTTGAAAATCACATTTACAATGGTTTTGTGATTTTATTCATTATCTATTGCACCGTGATTAATTTCAGACTCCAAATGTTATTCTGCACGAGCACTTCTATTACATCGATATGTGCTGTCACGTGAAACGAACGTTTTATCAATTATCCCAACAAAGTGAAAAATGCGTTCAAGCGTGTACTACAGACACAAGGCGCCAAACGAAGAAAACCTCACGCAAGGTGGCATGTATTTATCACACAGTACAGTTCCATTGAATGCAAATTCTTCTAATTTTAACAAGTCACATTCGTTTTCTGTTGGGAAAAGTCGAAGATGTAGAAGATATTACAACAAGAAGGAGTGCTTGAGATCCTTATGATACAACAATCGCGGCTACACGAAGACATACCAAGTAAAATGGAACAAATGGATAGATATAACTTGTATGGGGTCGATCGTGTCGCACATGTCCGTAAACGAGGCAGTCGTGTTGCAAGTTAGGTTAGCAACCACTAGAGTAATCACCGTCATCCATTCGACGGAAAAAAACATCAAACGCCACATCGTTGCATGTAAGCCTCGTTTTTGAGTGAATTTCGTTCCATACCTTACGAAAATGTTGATTTGGCACTCATAATATCAGCATCAGTAGGTTTTCTGATATTTCGCCTTGGTCTATCAAATTACGAACAAGTGACTCCTTGTGTATGCTTGCTGTTGATTTTGTTAGACATGACTTTCCTCTTTATATTGGGTTTACAAAATTTGGTACAATTTCTACCAGACTTCATTGGCAACCAGATTGGGCGTCTGTTTTCAAAGTTCGGAAAAGTTATCTTTTGAGTAGCTTGGATCAGTGTATCTCAAAAGAGTGTTCAATTGTATACAGAAAAACTATCTAGTAGAGGTTTTGAGGCAATGTGTCAAAGAAATCGTTCATCGCAGAACCTAGAAAGGCTCAAGTACTTGATTGTCGCTATAGAGTTTTCGGCGTTGTCAGGTCAAAACTATTTGGTTCTCTGTGAATATATGACTTACGACCGTAATTGTTGCTTTAACCAGTGTGACCTACTCAAAAAGATCTTCATCAACAGACAGATTATTTTTGTTTTCACCTAAACAGCTAAGCAGATGTAAAGAGAAGGTCTATAAGCACGGACGGAAAACCCATGTCATACGGCTTGCAAGTTGATCAAATCTGAAATTACTCGGGTAAATAAGTTGTACATAGACGCGATTCTGGGAAGCTGCAGTTGTCGTGGCATGTAGAGAGCCTCCAATCGCCCGTGTGGCAGTACCAGTAAACGCAAAAATGAAACTGTCGATGTTGAAAGGATGAGTTAAGCCCAGTTTCACAGTGTACTGCCCTGCCAAACTTGGTCAGATCTGAGTTGCCACCAACTATGGAACCCGCCAAGGTCCTCCGACAGCTGCAAAAAACGACATTGAATAAACCATCCGGTCCGGATGTACTATAACTCATGATACTCAACGTATTTGGTTGTCTCATAAGTGGAAAAATCCCCGTTATTAGGAGACTGATCAAGGAAACTTCTATCTCAGAAAAAGAAATCTAGGAAAGACCACCGCATTGACAGCACATTACTCATAATCAAATTATTCAAGAGGTGCTTGCTACCATGGGTTGTCGCTGAGTCTGTCCAAGACGACATACATCAATTTGCATATCTCACTGTTCGCATTCAACGCGTGAGCTTTAGCTCACCATTGTTCACTTAATTAATTTCGCTCTAGATAAGAAAATTAAGATCCTCATATTGGTGCTCTTAGACCAAAAAACGCATTGCGCAGTCGTGATCTATTGGTGTTGCTCAACCTGATTACCGAAAGTGGTGTTAGTACAAATGTATGCAGAGAAATCCACGATTAGCTTATGAATAGAAGGCATTTCACGTGTCCCAACGGTTAGAAATCTACTCATCCGGCTGCTCCCGGGGTTCTGCAGTGCCATTATTTTCTATTTCAATGTATATCAAACAATTTCGCATTTCTTATACATCCATTGACTGTGAATACACAGGCAAATTTGCTTTAGGATGCAACTCATTCACCCCTTAAGGGGCTGCAGACACTCACGGTAAGCTAAATGAAGTTGTTAATTGATCTTCCTTCCGTTCCCTTTCTACAGGTGCCTCTTAATGTTGTGTTTTCCCTGTTGGCCAACAATCCATATTTACATCGCATCAATAGATTTTGCACTCTTTCTGCCAATCACGAACCCATACCGGAATCACGAATGGTGAAATACCTTGGCGTCACACTACCACACAATTGTGCAATTCAGAAGACATTCTGTAAACTTAGAAAACTTTCATATTTATCTCACCGATGAAGAACACAAGTCGATTATTAGGTTTATGAATTCATCCGTATTACCTCACTGCTTTGGCAGCTCCCCAGTGATTTTCCCGGTATGTTGATGATGTTGCTGGCGGGATATCTAAAACATCTAATGTAATCATCAAATCATCAAAGATAAACTTGTAGAATCCATAATAGACAGAGATATAACAGCATGTGAACATTCTATTGCGAAAATACTCTCAGACACAACGAATTTTCAAAAGCTGTATCTACATCATCCATGTCCTCAGGGTTCAAACTTTAATTTGAACTTACCACTACGACTCGTAGTTCCGTATTGCCATATCTGGTGCATGTTGACAAAGAGAAAGATTCCACTAAATTGTGTTACTGCTTGTTGTGTTGACAAAGACGACATCTACTTCTTTCT
>UZAN01040539.1:0-19258 GCA_900618425.1 Echinostoma caproni
ATTTGAAATACAATTTAGTTTCTGATGTCATTCTTCATATCGATGGTTATGGGTGAAGTGGCTCTATTCCTAACTTTATCATCCACTTTTGTGGTTTTAGATCTTTCTACCCATGTTTGGGCATCGCGCTTTGTCGTTTTACAACTGATGTACCAGCAGTCGCCGTCAAAATTGAGCAATCGTATATTTTAATGATATTCGACTGATAGAAACAAAGACATTAGTGGATATTATTACAGATATGTTGTATCTGATGATGGACAATATCACATCCAGCTCCGTTAATGAGGCCCGGAACGCTAAGTGTTAGGCTGTAAAAATATGATGAAATTCAGGGTATTGAACGAGTTTGATCATTGTCTGTATATTGCGATTTGTAACGCAGATATTTTTTCCAACACCATAAAATAAATGAATGTAACGTAGGGCTCTGTACTTTACCATAAATCAAACTCGGAATAGCACCGAACAATCGTATCTCCCTGTTCACAATGCACAATCTATTTCATCGTTAAAAATAATCCCGAGTCTCTAATCCACAAAGAAGGAGACTATAAGCAATATGCAAATTATATATCGCATGAAATAAACCCCAACGTTACAAATTTAGTATTGCTTGCCCTTGTGCGATGAATAGCACAAGGTAAACTTTATAGTCACCACCACCATCTCTGATTAAGCATGATAAGCTACAACTTCAAATGTGGAACCTGGAGCGATGAACCATACAAGATGTTAGTGCGGTATACTCAATATTATGTGCGAAGCTGCTTACTATCGAGTTGAAGTAGATTGTTTAATTACGTCAGGGATAATCCATTTAGGTGCCTTTGATGAACTCACAAATCTCCCCCCCCCCCGGGAGTTGTTTCGGTTAATCACAAAAACTCTTTATAATAAGCCAAGTATTTTGGTATCATCACGAACACGAGATGATCTGCAACGAGTAAATGACTGTGGAACACAATGCTTTTCATCGTTCGCATGTGGTGAATAAGATAATCTGTGTGAGAATACTTTGCGCCGTAGATGACGTAGGAGCTATCATTTGTCGCTTTTCATAGCCCACCTGAGGTTTAAAAACAGGAAAGCATAAACAAATAAAGCGCACGGATTCAAACCCCCTGTAACCAGATGCATTTCTACCTCTTGTGTTTTACAATTTATTAGGATTGAAGACCTGAGATTCAATTTATGCAATTTTTGCCATTGGTATAAAACGGTATCATTAAACATTTGTATCATTTGAGCACGGTTATAAGAGACAAATTCCAAGGAAATTTTGATGGATGTACGAACTCCATCGTAAGAGTTGAACCAATATGAATCCGATATGGCAGTTTAGCGGGTTAAACAGTGCCATTCTTCTTCTCTACTCTATAAGTTTTCCAAGTTCCATTAGTTTGTCGAGGACGTTTGCTTCCTTTATTATTTTATCACATGCAGGTAATAAGAGCGTTATAATTTAAGCTTTGTAATTTGTTTATCTGAACTAACTATTCTTCGTACTTCATCTTCACACAAAAAATCCTCAGTTCTTCCAGTAAACCATGCACTAGGAAGCAACAGAATCGAACTTAGAGAGCTCATCGGTAGTGTATATCCACCGTCCGGTCCGCGCTTCAAACTCCAGACAGATCACATGAAGTGTGTGGGTGTGTATAATCATTGTCAACCTGCTCATGCCAAAGCTGAACTGAATTAGTTATCCGGTGTTACGCAAGAGTGATACATCTATACGAAACCATATTCCTAGAGTATTCTTGCCTCAGTGTAATCGGATTAGTGATTGCCAGGGAAATTGCGCGAAGTCTAGTTTCTTATGGAACCAACATCGTTTATCCAATCTGGCCACTTGTCATTATTATTGATACAATTATTATTATTATTATTTCGACAGGTTGTGCAACTACAAGTTGAAGATAGTCCGGTTCGAGGAAACTGGCTTCTTCCAGAGAGCGAACTTACACGCACAGCCTCCGCTAACAATAAAGGAGACTTCTCCGAGGCACATACGATTCTGATTGTGATTGTGCTGTCCGGAATTTCAGCATTTCTGGCGGCTGTACTCATCAGTGCAATACTGTGCATGATCAAGCCTTGTCGTGGAGGATCACGGGCGCGTGACTCGGTACGGTTTACCAAAGGCACAGGCGGAAATCGTGCGGGAAAGTATGGTCAGGATACAACTGGAGATGGAAAAGGTCCCGGAACCTATACCGATTATAATTTAAGTATTCTGGATATGAACGGGTACGCCGGGGGTATAGATCCAGCAACGCAATCACGTGTATCTCATCTGACTGCAGCTCAGATTCCTGGATTGGAACAACTATACTTACCATCTGACAAGTTAATTGGCGTGGATTCCAGTTTTCAGACATGTAGTAGTATCATAGAAGATGCAAGCTGGCCCGGACGGAGTAACGTGACCACACTGCTGGGTTCTCAGCCAGTTGATCGACTATCACCACCGGTGCCGTTGTGCGAATACACAATCACTCAACCAATGGATAACAACTGGATTACCACTACGGTAAGCTGCCTGGAAATAAAGGTGGCCACTTGAAATTCACTTTGGTTAACCTTTTTGATGTGACAAAGGTGAATGAGTCAGCAGATCTAACAAAAATTCCCTATGATCATGAAGAGCTCCATGGGCGAAACACAAAAGCATTTGTCACATCAGGTAAAATTGTACGTTAGTCACTCGGCGACCGCATGATTGTTCATATCCCCCGTAGTTTGTTGATGATTAAGTTTTACAGAACGACTTGTCTGTTTTTTTCTGCTACCTGTTCCACGCTGTAAGGTTTTGGGGGTTAAACACAAAATTCTGAACAGCTTCACTAAAACGATATATGGTAAAATAAACTGACTACTGCCGTAATATTGGAATAGCATCTCGCGAGCCGTAACGTAAGTTTACGAGGGTACAATAGAGGAGAGACTGATATGCTGTATTATAACTTTTATAAATATGTCAACGCCCCCTTTGTCTGCATCTGAGTGTCGAAATTCGGGAATAAACATTATAGAGTATTTAGTTGCTTAAAAAATGGGGCATCCAATATTCGTTCAGTGAATCCGCACACTACCCCCATAGAGTGGTTGGCAAACAATTGGACTGCCAGTTGCATCAGCTGTGAAAAAAACGCTTATTTATCCATGCCCATTTCCTCAAGCATGTTTTAAATGTTTGACATCCGTTTGCAAAATCGCTGAGACGTTTGGCCTTAGTGACGAAATGATCTTTTCGTTTATCTTTCTCTCACACTGTCAATGCGTATTTCATCCCTTACATGGATTCCTTCGTTTCGCGAGCCCCGCCGTCAAACCCTCCATTTATCCATAGAATCATCTATCCATCGCTGCGAGCAATCAACCAACTAACCAATCATTCATGTATCCGTTCCCGTGACTATTTTTTAATCAATCTGTCTATCTAACAGCTGCACTCTGTGGATAAACTTGAACCATAACGGTTGGCCGAAACCAGTCCTACAAAGCAGCTGATGGTTACTTATACTGGCATATTGATTCAAGAGTTATGCTGAGACTTTTCTTCCCCAAAGCTGACTTCTACTACTACTATTGATACTACTAATAATATTACTACAATACAGGAATGTAAAACTGTTATATTCAGTTTCTGCCCCCATCTGTTAAGGGAATACCCATGTTACATCGATATTATGGTAGCTGGTGGGAATCATCAATTGTTCATATTCATCCTCTGGAAATTGTAACTTTAATCGAAATATCAGTGAAATTATGAGAGTGATTGTTCATTGTGTGAGAAAAGCACATTTTTAAAAGCAGGGGCGCGCACCAGAGACAGAAAGGGAGACCTGAAAACCACATATTCAGATGGATAGATCTACCAAGACAGATGAGTTTTGAGCATGCTGACCGGACAAGTGACTTCGTTCTAGGGCAGCGATTTCCAGTTTTGACCACTTAACAGAGGTATTCATTCAGTCAAGTGAATGATGCATCTTTGAGAGGTATATTATTTTGCACCGCGGATGCTGCCTTATAGCAAAAACGGTTGCGGTATTCGTCACTGATCAATGTGGATAAATATTTTCACCCGTTTTCTCTAATCCACAAACTGTATTCAGGCGAGTTATGTTTTAGGAGCTGATTGTTATATTAGTTGTTAGTATACGTTGTAGATGACTACCAATGTTTGTGAAAATCTGTTGTTCTCTCCTTTGGAGATAGATAAGAGCAGTGTTATCTAAAAATTAAACTACCAGAACTGCCCGAAGCACTATATCGGACAAACTGGAAGAAAACTATCAACCGGCAGTCAGGAGGCATGACCCACTATCGTTGATTTCCCTCTACGAAAATTCAGAAAGACAGCAGTTTGAATTCGAATCATTGAACGTTATTGACCACACACGGTCAAAGCATCTCAGAGAATTTCTCGAAGCTTGGCACCCTTCAATCAAACCCACAAACAGGCATATTGAACTGGATCACCTGTACAGGCCAGTGCAACTCAAGAACCAAATAAAAACAACACGCCATGATCTGAGAACGGATCGAAATTGCAATCAGGATGGAAGGATAATCCACTCACCCCCTCGCATCAGTTTACCGACTAACCCAATCGGACAGGGTGAGAATGAGGGACAAAAATTGTCAGTGGAGAAGAACACATAATGAAACGAACGGGTCTAAGCAGAACACTGCCACTTCACAATCACTGACGATGTTAACTCAGCTGGTGATGAAATGTTTGCAAAGAACTTACCAATCTCGGTGAACAAGTGACATGAAATTCAGTTCACCTGAGCTGCGAGCATCGATTTTCAGTACTTTGTCAATGGATATTTTGAAGTAGGACGGAAGCAGAGCGCTGGACAGGTGCCCCGTCCGTGTTGGAACTCATATTTGATATGTTGTACTTGTCCCTGCCGACTCTATAAGTGCTAAGTTTCAGGTTGAAAATCGGAACTCTTCCCGCTGAGCTACACGGACGATGGCCATGGCACAGAAACTGCATCGCGAACGAGCTGCATCAGTTCGTGGGAATTAGTGAACTCCCGAGCAGTGGGAAACAGTGAAACACAAAATAAGATTCCTAGCATCTATGAATTTTCACGGATGATACACTAAACGGTTTACATTAGGGAGCTTTGCACTCATTTTATTGAGTACCGATCAACAATTTCCACTTCCAACCCTAGGGTTCACGGTACGAGTCGTGAATAGATTACACACCATTGATGGGTGCCGACAAGGACAAAACTGAACCTTCCTGATCCTCATTCAAAGGGAAACAAATGAAAATATATTTAAATCAACAAAACTTTCTCCAACAATGCGATAGTATCTCTAAGGTTACAATGTTCCCTTAGACGCGATATTTATTGGGCAGTAACATTAGTAAAATAATTCAGCGAATGTTTCTTCTTCTCCAAAAGCTGGAAGCTTTCGAATTGTCTGAAACGACTCCCTGCTTGGTTAACTAAGGACCGTTTGAACAAAATGCAGCAAATTACGATGGATCACCAGCTGTCTTCTTCTCCCATGTACTCCCATGCACCCCAAAGTCGCACTGATTATGTTACCTAGCTTGGCCACGTAACGTTTGCAAGCAACACTTCCGGCTCGGAGAATGCATCAACACCAACATTTTTTCACTGTTTCGTACTTGTCGAGGTGATTTTTCAGCCTGTTCCTCATTTGCTGTATTTAAGAACACCGCCAATCTCTCATTATTACCGCATTTCTGGTCTGTCTGATTCCAACAATTACTTTGACATCTTATCTGAAACAAAGCGTTTCTCAACTCAACTGTGTTCAAAGTTAAGCGCCTCTGAACGTCTGGAATGTGGTTTCAGTCTTCGTTGATCTCTGTCTTCAATTGATCTTTTAGTTTTCTATCCGGTATTAGATCTCCTTAGCATATAAACCTCAATTCACATAAGACTGTACAATGAATGTCTTACTTTCAGCACTGTGTGGGAAAACTTAGAAATGTGTCCTTGCAACCAAGGCCAATCCACCAGTTTTGGACTCCCAATCGGCTGTTCACAAACATACGCACACACACTCGTCTTTCGATAAGTTATTCCTACAGCACTCCACTGTGCCCTCCTTGCCTTCTCAAACAGGACCTTAAGACTTTAAGAGGCGACTCAGTATTTAATAGTCCTGTTTCGTATTTCCTCGTTGTTGTTCAAAACACAGATTTTTGTTTATCTTTGGGACTCAAGTTAGCACAAAAATTCACAGATTAATGACACAATCAACTATCTGATTATCCTACTTTTTAATCCACCGGCTCAGATTTCGGGATCAAACTGCTAGAAAAAAATTGTCCATCAACCCCCCTTGTACCCCATCTTGCTCGAGACTAAAACCAGAACTACTTACCAAATTTGAAAATTACCTTGAACCCGTATCCAAGTTTATCTTCTATCATACTAACACAAATATTTCCGTACATTTCTTCTGTATTTCCAAAGTAAATGTGACCGAAATTAAAGCACAAATACTTGGAAAATCTACTCAGACAATTACCAACACAAAAACTCGAAATTCCTGTGTTTTGATACCAAAATGATCATATAAATCCCTATATTGCTTCAAATATTTTTAATTGTACCTCTTAAAGGCGGATTTTACGATTATTTGTTCAACAGAGGGAAACCCAGTTTGTCATCATTTATTTTATTATAATGAACTTTTCCCATTTTTTGCTTGAAATTCCTATCCATTTTTTGGATGTATGTTGATATCCAAGTTGAACTGGGCTGAGTATTTTGCAATCATCACATCTGTTTCCGTGACAGCAAACCCAGGCCACTATATGGACACCAGCATCCATCGGGACCACCACTCCAGCCGGCTTCAACACTCACTGTACCGACTGTCATGACGCTATCATTGAGCCCACATCTCCTTTTCGGTCGACCTATCCGGTTGACACTGCGAACGAGGCAAAGGCCAATGTGAATGTGATCGCTCCCTGCCGATTCCTTCCCCCGCTATTGCCGGATCGAGGAGCACGGGATTGTGCGGAATACGACGGTTCCGAATTGAGCTCGGTACACACGCGAACTGGCAACCCTAATCGTATTGTGACACTGGGTATTGGGGCTAATCGGGACCCAATACCCGATTTGGCTAATGGCTGTGATCATAGAGCACCAATGGGTGAAGAACAACGCTCAGACAGCGGTCGAGGAGCTAGTGATGAGGAAATCACGAATCAAACAATTCCCAGTAAAATGTTTACNATACGACCAAGTTTCGTTCAGCCACACTGAGGGGACCACAAGAGAATACCAGTCATATGATGTCAGGATTGGTATTCCCAAGTCTTCCACGTATAAGTTCTGGTAAGTGACATTCTGAAATACTGGAATAAAATGGAAAGTAATTTCCGCATAACAGGAACGCATTTAAAATTTTGGGGTCCACATACTCAGATGATTGTGATTGTAAACAAAAGTCATAGTATAGCCTTTGTGGAGTCAAAACCTCTATCTATCATGTAACGCATACAATGCTCGCTGAACGCAAACTCGAAAATGGTTTGCACGAGCAAAGCCGACTGAAAGCTTCCTGTCCATTTTATTCAGAGTTAAGTAAATCACATGTTTCGAGAGCGATACTGATCAATATTGCCGGGAGAGATCGGCAGAGACAGAAGTCCAAAAACGTAAACACGAGTTGGCCCTAAATGTTTCACAAATTGAATATTTGACTGGATATTTTTTCTAGGAATCCTCAAAGTTTGTAAGTTTCCTTTGTGAAAGAAATGAAGGGAAGCGAAGCAAACTCAGCAGTTATTGAAAAAAATTGTAAAAATAATTACACTGCCTTTAACTGAAACAGAGAATTATTGTTGATTAAAAGTGTTTCCATATCTACACTCAATCAATATCCTTGGGGATTAAGGACCTCAAGCGCCTCCGGAATGGACCAGTGTTATCTTTGTCAGTCACTATACAGCAATTCCTTTGAAATATATCAAAGGTTTTGCATGATAAGTGAAAAGTCATACCAACTCTCGCAATCCAAGCAGGAACCTTGATGAATAGAGTCCGGTAGGTCAAATAATTTAAGATTTAGTGATGATCTTGATGAAATCAAACAATCACGCGATTGTTTTCATCCACGAATTGCAAGGGGCAAAAGGAAACCAGGTTAGTTTTGCCATCCGCATATTTAAAACTCTCAGTTTAACTAACTTTTTCGTTTTTACGACGGAGCGAAGAGCTAAAGCCCGGTACTGCTCTCATGGGTATGCTACTGACAGATGAAGACAATTTACCTTAGATGGTCAACTAAAATTTTGCACTTGTTCTTATGTGTTGAACATTCAGTGGTCTGGTTCATTTTTTATTTAATGTGTCTCACGTAAGCTAGACTAGCCAATACAGGATAGAAGATTTCAAACATTATTCGGCATGAAATTGGATAAAAATACAGGGGGGAAACAGGATTTTCACGAGAAGATAATCCGCTTGTTCAATCTGGCTCACGTCTGACAAAGTTTCTTCGTTTAGTTGAACTTCATAGACCAAAGTGTTTTAAGTCTGTCGCTGAGCTTTTATTTCAAATCACCGAAATGTGGATTCCCCCACAGACCATGTTTGATTCCTCATTTTTGTATGTGTTGTGATGTTCAAATGTGTTAGTAAGAATGAAAGCACTATAACTAATTAAAACCTTTCAACTAATGGGAGTTTGATTATATAACACGAAATAGTTAGCCACGAAGACGATCAATATGGGTTATTCCCATGTTCCGGTGCCGCTGATGCTTTAGCTTATTTTCATCCAATAGTAGTGTGATTGTTCAGACCGAATATCCGGTTTCTCCGTTTGTGCATTCAAAACATAGTGCATATCTCGTCCGGACAACCGCTCTTTCACATTTGTTTGTTTATTTTGCAGTAAGTGGAGTTATCAGCACCCCGGTGAGTGGATTAACCACGTTTGATTCAACCCGAACCACTCGGAATTCGGTCGTATGTGATACCGCAGACAACGTGGAGACATCATCGACCAAAGTTGCCATGATCCGATTTCCGAAATCACACGTGGTTTAATCGAAGCACGTGAACCGACGCTTTCCCCAGCCCACTGACACTGATCCGTCGGTTCGCCTTGCTCGAAAGTTGGAATGCATTCATCCATCTGCACTAGACCGACCCTTCCACATACAGTCCCTGGGGATCGGGTATTCCACGATGCATTTACCAGTCTGTTTCAGATTGACTCGAGGCACAATAAATATCACCGTGTGCTGGTAGGTACATCATCCATTCTGCTGGGAATACTTGTCAGTCCCACTGAAACGATTGGTACAGGTTCTATCCACTCCCTTCAATTCCTTCATGGACTCACGCAGGTCAGGCGCACATCATGCTTGCCACCAGCTTCATAGTTTCTTTGTGTTTGTACGTATGTTTGTGAGCGTGATACATTCCAATCCGTTTGTCGTATCGCTTTCTCTGTAGGTGTGTGTGCGTGCGTGCGTGCGTGGGTGAGTGCATGACGCAATATGTCTCTCTCTCGTCAACGNCACAGTCGCAAACTATTAAATCTGTGTTTTTGTTATCCCCCTTGTGCAGCGCCATAATCCGTGTATATAGACGTCGAACTTGTTTCATAATGTGTTGTATGTATATTCAGTTCACATTTGCTTCGGATACGTGGAATGCCAATGCAGTGCCTGATTTATTGCACCCAATGTCCACTGGCGTACGTCCTGCCACCGCTCGCCCGCTCATCACCCCCATACGCCTCATCCTATCGAGGGCACACACACATACACATGCCTATTCCCAATGATGCATTCCAAAATCGATAACCGATTGATTTCTCCCGTTTATCATGGAGCTGTGTAGTCTGGTGAACATATTGAGTATTTGAACCAAATCCGTACAAATGATATCATTGTTTGATACACATAAATCTTTATGACTATGAACAAGTTACCGAACCCAACCAACCCCAGTCCTACCCACTTCGGGTTTCATTCTTTTGCCTCAAAATCGATCTCATAGAAAACAAAGAAAACAAACTGTGACTGAGGCGATATCTCCGTGCCAGGTGATGCACACAGCACATCCACTTTGCGAGCATGTGAACCAACGCTTGTACTGTGTTTGCGTGTGTTTGTGTGCATTACTATCATGATGCTGTGGATTTCTGTTGTCACGTACTGTAAATCTACTCAATCGCGTATGTTTTACGAAATTATTTGTGACTTGTACTGTACCAATGTGAGTTTGCTTTGTTCATTTTTCTCTCGCTCTCACTGATCTTCAGTTGTCCTTCATTGTGTTGCTCCCTTCAAACTTCACCTGCCCCGCCACCGACTCCTCCTCCTTCTCCTCCACGATTCTTGTCGGTGCATTACAACAAGGTAATAAAAATCTCTCGTTCAGTTCCAATATTGTTCGGGCAGTCGCCGATTCCCTGTTATTTTTATACTGTTTTTCGGCTTCTTTCGTCCACAAAATTAATAAATAACGAACTACAGGGTATCGGTAAAATTGTATCTGGATGGCTGATCAGCAATATGCGCTAATTTCAGGTTCACATGGTATGCAACCCTCGGTTCGAGGTTCGAAATCCCTATCCGTGATCAACAAACAGGAACTATTTTCTATGAATTCTTGTTGATTAAAGCGACAACATTTGTGACTCAAGTCAAATTGTTTAGCAGATTCAGGCTACTGAACCCTTCGCAATTCGAACGTAACATTTCAGTTTGCCACAAAACCTAAATTGAACAAGTAACTCCGCGGTGGAAACTCATTCTGAGGATCCCAATGGATTTTATGCAAAGCCTGTAGCGGCAGTCAGTTTACCTGGTGGATTCCGCGCACCTCTGAAAGTTGTGTGGGTGATCAAAATGTGAAGCGATCGAAACTACTGATGTCTCCTAGTAGATGAGCCGGTACAGCATGTGATGTACAAAAGCTTAAGCGTCCTCCATACGTGGGCTAGTGTCCCAAAGAAGCTAACGAACTGTACACAATTCAAACATAACATTTATGGTTAGGGCAACTTCTGGCCATATAAAGTGATATCCACATCTGAAGTGCATGTACCTTGCAATTAAACCATAAGCCACTCATTAGAGGCAATAATGTCTGAAAAATAGTATGAAGCATTTTGTAACCCAAACGATCAACTTATAACAAAAAAATCCACAAGAACTCCACAATCAATGTGCATCATTTATCCAAATTACTGAAGGTGATGCCTTAATTTGCCAATAGCTTCTGGACGAAAGTTCTCTTTTCACAGAAAATGGAACACAAATTTTCGCTTTTTGATTATTTGCTATCTGATTCTTCAGTTACTAGTCACCACAACAATAGTGAATCAAATAAAGTCAAGAGCAAACCTTATCCGTGCATTCTGGACAACCACGTCAACCCTGGCGTAGATAAAAAAGTATATATGATTAAGCACTATTATGTAAACTAGTGACAAGGAGGGGGACAAGTTATGAAATGGACAGTGAGGTTTTCAGCACAACTGCCAGAGGTTTTGCTTCAGTTCATCATCTAACCGTTTCCAGCAAATCAACACAAGAAAGATAGGACACGGCGCAGTAGTGAAAATCCCTGGTATAAGATAAAAACACATCAGTTTCTTCTGGCATATTGGAGCAAGAGTGTCGGGTGCAGAAGACGTGAATTGTCAGACAGACTTTAGTCGCACAGGTGATAACGAGTTGACATTAATCGATCGACAAATAAAGTTACTAACGCTACATATGAAACACTCGTATTTGGAAATGCTTCTTTGACGGAACCATATAGAAAGAAAATCTCTAAACTACAGGCGATGGAAGACAACGGTAAAACAATAAGCCCAGCGACACAAACAGCAAAGTTTACAATCCGGTACTTCCACGGTGTTGGACGCGATGGACAGGACTCCCCCGGTTGCATAATCGAGCACAAAACGATCTAATTTGTCACTATATGAAGTCATTGATTGAATGCTGAAACCAGAATTCTTTCATTATTAGAAATGAAGCACTGGTGATATCATTTCTAGCCAACTCCAGAATGTTCGGCATCGATAACGATTCGAACCCCCGTGGATTACTAAATCACCATTCCCTAACCTGATTTCACAAGAATACACGAGGCTTTCTAGCAAATTTCCCTAAGGTGCAGCTGCGCTTACAAACTGGTCAGTGGGATCTTGTTGCCATTACTGAAACGTGATTGACTGCCGATATATTTGCAGCAATCTTTTAAGTGAACCACTTTATCTCTCCGATGCTGACCCCGACGCACTTTGATGCACATTGAGGCTGTTTGGTCTATGCAGTCTACCGCTCTTCTGCAACTCCTATTCAGCTAACCAGGCATTGTTGCAAAGAGACGCTCCCTCACTCATCCTCATCACAGGAGACTTTGATTGTCCCAATTTTATAAAACGCCGGAATTATTACCACCCATTTGAACGAAATTTATTAGAGTTTATTTACTCACATCCCATTTAAAACCATGTAAAAGAGCCTACCAGATTGGAACAGGCCATTGAAGAACAACACTGGACTTGGTATTGACAAGCGAAGAGTTTATGTTATAATTTGTCGAAATTACGTCGGATGCAGCAACCACGTAGTTCTGCTTTTCGATTACACTTACTATGGCTCTATGGAATAATGAAAAAAAACCACCACGCGCACCTTTATTCACTACAAAAAATTGCAGAACCTTCTAGCTTTCAAGCAATGGACTCTCCAGGAAGAACAGTTCGATCCATTGATGGTCCATTGATGATCCATTGATGGATTCATTTACACTAACCGAGCGCATAAAGGTCACTACAAAATTCAAGCCTATAGGTAAATCGCATACATGAGTATCAACTACTAGCAATTGAACAAAACAATATATGTCACAGAGGAGTTTTTCTGAAAAGAGTTCAAAATATTTCTAAATGCCGACAGTTGAGATTACTATATTATGTTGAGAGACCTTTGTATAAAAGTAGTACGAGGGGATAAAAGGGGTTTTAAGAAACCCAGGCACATAAACTTACTTCCAATCCAAACCTCTATATAAGCATATAAATGCCACCAGAAAAGTGAAATACGAAATAACGGCATAGAGGTATGCGGGGCACCTTTTAACTTCTACGTCTGAAGCAGCGGAATTCCTAAAAGCTCACTTCCATGAGGCCTTCGATGCAGGTGACAAGGTCGGATTGCAGCTTCCACACGTTATATCATGTGCCCCATATCCCTAATTGACCACCGTCACCTTCAGGAGGAAAACGGTAAAAGCCCAACTATTGGCGTTCCGTAAGAATTTATCCCGTGGGAAGACAACATCCTCGTATGAACTTTGACCTCCTTTACAAAGCACATCTGAAATAAATGCTCATTTATATCATAGCATGTTTGACAAGACAGTAAATTCTCAATCCTGGAAGCACGGTACCATTTCACCCACTTACAATGGTGTCCGCCTAATTGATCCCGCGAACCACCGTCCAGTTACACTTCTTTTTGCTATGCCAAAATTATGGAATCGATTGTTTCTGAATCTTTGATGGAACATTTCGAGAAGTGTTACAAACTTTCACCAGCCCAACACGGATTTCGAAGTAAACGATCGTTCACCACAAATCTTTCATTAACATGAGATGAGTGGATAAGATCAGTCGGCACAGGAAGCAGTAGACGTAGTCTACTTGGACTTCTCCAAAGCTTGTAAAAGAATAACCCACCATAGACTGCTGCGAAAGCCCCATAGCTATGATGTTTGAGGACTGCTCCTTGGCTAGATTGAGGAATTTGTTCGTCGAGGAACCGGACCAGTTTGGGTTGATGGTTCTCTAACGGAACCAAATCAAGCTGTCCAAGGAGTTCCACAAGGATCCGTACTTGGTCCATACCTTTTCTTAGCATTCATAAACGAACTATCCGGTGTCCTGAGAGAAAAGGTGTCATTATTCCCTGACGATGCTGAAACATGGAGAACAGTACATCATTCTGAATATCAGGAAAACACAGGAAACCCCATAAGCAGCTTGCCGATAGTCCATCATTAATGACATCAAATTCAACGCTGAGACACGCAAGGTTATATCGAAACCAGGTATTGCATCGGAAGCAGCCATTGCCGCATGCTCCAAAAGAAAAGATCCGGGAGTTCTTGTTTGTGAGGATCTAGAATGTTCCGAACATCGCATTAGAACGTCATCAGAGGCCATAAGGCAAGTTTGATTACTCAAACGTGATTTTTAAAAATTAGAAGTAGACCTATTGCCCGTTTGTTATCAGAATACATTAAACCACACCCCGAGTGTGCTATACAGACTAGAAATCCATGGATCGTTTGAGACTGGAAAGCACTCAGAAGTTCCCAGAGAACAGCAGCCAAAATGATTAAAGGGTTACAATTCAAAACCTGCGGTGAAAGGCGGCAAAATTTAGGACTCTATTCATCTGAATACTGTCGAATACAAGGAGTCATGATCCTGGTATATCAAATACGGAATCAAACTAACCACTGTACTAATAGTATTTAAGAGTGTTCGCCTCAGGGGACATCCGTTCAAACGGTTGCCCCGAAAGAGTTCACCAAGCTGCCGGCTTCACGTCTTCAGCCTCAGAGTTCTGAATACCCGAAACTCCCGTCTACCTCAAGTTGTTTCTGCTCCAAGCATTGATTCATTCAAGTTGTGGCTCGATGAAACTTTGGATCATCCAACTTCAGCATCCAGCAGCGAATGCTATAGTTTGCTACTTAATTCTACAACCATCCGAACCCAGTGTGTACAGATCTCATGGGATTCAATTAGCATCAGCTTTGTTAATTACCCATAATATAAATTTGAATTTGATAAAAGAGATTTAAAACATATAGAGAGAACAAACTTCAACATTTTAGAAAATTGTGACTAATCTACGTAGTTCATTAACGTGTAATTCTGTTGGGGGTTTAGTACCTGTTACTAATTATTATCGTTTGCTCTTCATTATTTGACTTACAATTAATGCAACGCTCTGCCTGTCTTATCCTAGACATTTTGAAAATGGATCTGTACAAGATGAAATTTACCACATAATCAAACCACATCCTAGACTAGTCCCATATAATAGATGAATAGTTGTCTAAACTGTTTGATACGTGTACGGGTGTAGCATGATTTGTTTGAATACAATAAGTTAAAATTACGTTTTCACTTATGCATTCAAGCGTTCTATCACGGTCCTTCATACTGAATTCATGGAAAATATGTGAAAATTCCTAAACTATATATTTTAATTTGAGCAGCAGACAGAATGGTCTATAACCTGCTAAAAGACGTTTGAGTGTGTGGACACTCCAAAAGGGTTATGTCGATTTGGCTATGTTCATGCTTGATGAGTGAAGTTACGTCCAACTTTAAAACAGGGATTAATTCCCCCACCATGCAAGGTTTTTTGATGTATTTGGGATTGTTTCCTCACAGAAAGTAAACTGCGTTTCCGGCTGTCTGACGAATGATAGTAGAAAAAACATTGTAAGGCCTTCCAGCACAATAACCTTTAGTGGGTTAATTTCTCTTTAGAAGAACCAAAGAAGGTTGATCGATCCATGTATATTGATAAAGTTCAAAAAAACTGGGTGCATCTGCCAAGGAAAATTTCCAATACGAATCTTAGTGGGATTGTGAGTATACTTTATTCCGAGTGCTGCGTTCTTACTTTGAACTCAAGAAAAATTGAGTGTCTTCAGGCGACAGCACTTTAAAATCCTTTGACGGGTAATCCTTTTATGTGGGATTGAAAATTACTTCTAAACATACGGAGAGAAACCTTTAATTCACGTGTTTCACTAATATTTTTACCAAATGGTGGCTTGAATAATTCGAGGAGCAGTAGTAATTAGTTCACTGTTTGCCAAAGGTCTGAGGAGTAAGCAGCTAATTTATGCAGTTCTTTCTCTATAGAATAAGATGAAGTTAGGCGCAACTATTTTAAGAGAATAGCGCCAATTAATGTACAGATTACCGACATGTTCTCTGATGCCTCAGTTCAGTTTGATATGCTTCTTGCATCACAGCGTACACATCTCTAGGAATATTCTGCCTGTTAGCTTTTTGAGAACAAGAAATCGTGGGAAATTTGGTTTTGTTCACTAATGAATAGTTCTAAGATTACCAATTTTATTCACTGAATATCACGAGAAAACTACTCAAATGGTCAACCAGATATTGCCTAATTTGCTTTTCAGGTAAGCAAAATCTTTATTCAATAAATTTGTATAAACAAGTTGGTGTCCACAAAGTGTAACCAAGATAGTTCAGTCAGTTTTTGTTGCTTCGCTCAGTGATCCCGACTGTTTGTTCCGTATAAACCATATGTGATACGAAGCTAGATATTTCCAGTCACAAATGAAAATAGCTTCCATTCCAGACCACGCGGATGTTGAAACGGATGCACCAGACTGAAAATCGACCTCGAACAGAAAATTCCGATCAGTGTTCTTGCATGTAACCAGGTTGCCGAATGGAGTAGACAGAACAGAAAATTACTGAATAAATGAGACAAGAAAAGTGATGAAATCGTGTCGGTGAACTACAGAAGTGATTTTGGATGGGTAGGACAAATAAGTGGATTTTAAAGCCAATAAAATGGGTAAAAACTCAAAATACCTTGAGGTGACCATATGCTTATCTAAGGTTTTGTAAAGCGATACACAGGGAAACAATCAGAAGTTTTGGTTGCGGAGGATACAGGTAAAGATTGAAGGCACAGAGCTCAGTGAAAAACAGTATACTCCCGAAAGACGTGGAGAGCATTGGACCCCGACACCAAACACCAAAGTTAAAATAATGGAGTGGGAATCGGAACATTAGAAAACATTATGAAATGCCGGAGTTCGTGAAGAACGCCAATGAAAACAGCACAGTAGTATCGACTGTCAAGTAACAGCCCAAGTTAAACTATTTGTGTCAAATGCAGTTTAATACCATTAAAGTACAGAAGCAAATGAGACGTTTTCAGTTTGAACTAAAACTAATCTGATGAAAAATGAAAGTACCACTTTTTCATGTGTAATTATTTCCTTGATGATTTTCCTGTGTCTTAGTCATCAAATTGTTTTTGTCATTTTATTTGAACATATATATTCTAGAAGTATGAATTTATCACAGTTACGATTGTTTCTGAAATTCAAGTCACACACAATTTGGTACTATATCGAGGAGAAAAGTTAGCTGCTACGAGTAAATCAAGTTCAACAAATCATGTTTAAAGTCGTCGCGTACGCTGAAAAAAAGAACACGTTAGTTGAGCTCATTGTGGTGGAAACTATGGCAAAACGAGGTTGCCTATTGGAGTCTTTTTGAGTGCTAGCAAAAGAGCACTACTAGGGGTTTCCTTCTAGCAATCACATCACTGAAATTTAATATAACGAAGCAAGGTCAGTGAAAGTTAGAAAATTGTGTCTAGCAAATGTTTATTGATCTAATTTAACGGAATTTCCGCCTCCGGGATAACGGTCTACTACTATTATTCCTTTCGTTGCACATAATCATTACATACGGTTGAGTTTGCACAGGCTACAGTGATATCTACTACTACCAGTGATTGCAAAGACCGATCAACTCCAGCTAAATGAGAACATCTGTCGTTTTAGGTCAAACTAGCCCACTTCTTCCTGATGATGGGCACGTTTTACAGTTATCCTATGACCTTAATCCCGTAATCCCATTAGTCAGATTGTTCCTTTCAATGTTTGAATTTCACTTGGACAATTGTCCCCTACTTAGTCATCGTTCTCATTCTTGCGGATATTTTAGGTCAATGAGAATGTATTTGCGACAGTTCGATGGCCGCCTATGGTCAATCATCTTTTTCTATGATTTCCAGGACATTACACTTGATATATGGGAACGGGGCAGCCGGTTACAATTGAGGACTGATTTAACAAATTGGATACAATTTCCCATTCACCTGATTGGTGGACGGGATTTTCGCTTCAAATGCACAAAATGCACTACTATCGCTGCCTCGATCCCAGTTATGACTTATAAATTGAAGTCTTTGATAAGGTAAATCTATGGGGTATCGATTTGCAAAGACTAAAACGCTGATGGAGATTGCCCTGAGAAAAGCAGTCTTCTGAAACGGAAAAACAGTGATTCTTCGTCATATATTTGAATATAGAAACCATAAACGCGTATTCGTACAAGTTATACACGATTCATTTGTTATATCCGTGCACATGTATACTGCAGTCATGGTCAGTTCATAGTAAGGGAAGAAAGAAACGTAAGATGAAGACAATATTGCTGATTACAGCGGACAATACAGCAGCATGCAAAAGTGAAAACAGGTGCTGGCCAATCATCAGGGCAAAGCTAATGTGATCAGCCATTCACGTTTTCTGTCTGCCTCTTTTTACTTCCTTTTTATTCGCTGAATATACAAATCTACAGTCAACTTTCAGGAAGGGGGCTGCGGCCATACGAAGGCTGCCTGGTATAATACGGAAATAGGGAACACGGGTGGTGGTGGAGCGGTTCGAACCCGGGACTCCCAGGTCACAGATTGGTGTCCTAACCACTTGGCCACCACTATCATATGATGAAGTGTTGGATTATGAGTGGTCAGAGCCTCGGCAAATTTCCATAACTTCATGTTTACCGTGTTGTCAATGGCCTGAAATGTGTGAAACTGGGGAACAAAGTGTTACCGTTCAAATAGGTGTTGCTTAGTCGAAGACTTGAGTGTTTTTGTGTTGTCCGTTTTAATCAGCATTCTCGTCTTCGTCTTACGTCCGTTATTTCACTGACTATGAAATTACCTCGTATGGAATATGTCAGTCTACGTGTGGAGCGAAATGATCGCGGATACGTTGTGCAACCCCCTATAGACGACTTGTATCTTAAAAAGCAATTTTCAGATTTGTTTCGAAATCAGAGTCCGTGTATGTTTCGGATAGCCTTAAAGATCTGATTATTCAAATACTACTCTTTCTGTCGATTTTTGGGTTCGATTAGGTGGACAAACGATACAATGTTACTTAATTTATTTAGTAAGTGCTGGGACAAGAGGCTTTCCTGTCTGTCATCAAGTATGAATATCAACCGAACAACGGTAAACGCACAAAAGCAACATAATGAGTTCCAGGTACTGCATATTCCAATGCTGAAATATCACAACCAACAATTCGATGAGTTCGTCGGAAGCAGGGGGTTTCAGAGATATGCCAATGAGAATGGCATTATAGGATACCCTTGACAGAGA